>OY740779.1:31415239-31694368 GCA_963513935.1 Aphrophora alni | reverse complement strand
CCCCCCCCCCCCCCCCCCCCCCCCCCCCCACCCCCCCCCCCCCCCCCCCCCCCCCCCCCCCCCCCCCCCCCCCCCCCCCCCCCCCCCCCCCCCCCCCCCCCCCCCCCCCCCCCCCCCCCCCCCCCCCCCCCCCCCCCCCCCCCCCCCCCCCCCCCCCCCCCCCCCCCCCCCCCCCCCCCCCCCCCCCCCCCCCCCCCCCCCCCCCCCCCCCCCCCCCCCCCCCCCCCCCCCCCCCCCCCCCCCCCCCCCCCCCCCCCCCCCCCCCCCCCCCCCCCCCCCCCCCCCCCCCCCCCCCCCCCAGTTTGCTCTTTATTGGCGCATGCGCATTAGCGCAACTTCTGCTGCGGTGGCGTTAATACGTAAGTATTTTAGGTATATTGGACAACTACCAATATTTCTGTTGAGTTATGATGAGACCAGCATTTTTTGACGTAAAAGAAACAAATAAAAAGAACCATTTCATTCATTATTAAAAGAAGAAAGTTTATTCTCTTGTAGATATTTGTTTGTAAAATTAACGGTTTTCTAGATATTCAATATTAAACATTTTAAATGGCCTCCATTTTGAAATGAATAGAGAAAATTGTTTGATAATTTCCCTTAAATTGGGTTGCAGTTATTTCCTCTGGTTTCTGCACTGTCCTGAAAGAAATTCCACTTGCATCCGATACCCGTTCACACATCAAAATGGTGACTTCCATTGTTCTTCTCTGTTGTACAAATCGCCTTTTTCTTGTCTTGTTTTATTTCGCAATTCACCCAACGGGAAAGATTAAAACTGATCTAATATGCACAAATACAATTTAAGACCAAGCACTTTCATTGTTACAAACAGCTGATTGCTTAACATTGTTTGTAGTCTTACAACAGCTGTTTATTGTTGCACTTGTATGGCACAGCAGTCGCCTTAACTTAAGCTAAAAATAAGCAAGATAAATGAGACTACAACAACAAATAGCTTAAGATTACTTAAAAGATTTGTCTAGTTTAAGAAGTTATATAATAATAATAATAATTGTATGGTAATAATAGTAGGCCTATATTTCTCATAATATAAACTTTTAATTAACAATTTTAACTTTTATTATTACAAAAATTCTCTCAACAAACAACATTAATAACCTACAATTTAAAAGTGTCTCACTTATTTTAGTTTAACATTTTCAACTCTGCACCACTCAGAAAACACTATAATATTCCTCTTCATATCTATGATAAGATTTCTTTGGTAGGTTTAGTGATATGTCTGAAGCTTTTTTTAATAACTTATCTGGTTAGAAACATTTGTAGCAGTTATTTCCAAACACGTAAATACAACAGTAAAATTTGTTTTGACAATTCTATTGAAGATCAGCTGATTTCAAACGCACAAATGCATTGGAAAGAAACATTAGAGCTCCTGGTGGGCAGACGCGAAACTAAATCAGAGCAATGGAAAGTCAGCTGATTGTTGCTCTAAACTTGAGATTGGGAAAAGCTTACTTTCGTTGTTCTCAGCTGTTATTGAAAACAGCTGCTTTCGGTGCAGTTTGACGGTACTGTTACCGTTTATTTTTAAAATGTTTAGATCTACTAGTTAAAGTCTATAGGATGTTGCCATTTACACCTTGATGTTTGTGCAGCTTAATGGATTAAGTTTATTTGTAATCAATTGACATCTCGCGTTGTTTTGTAATGGCTTCGAATACTAATTGAAACTGGTAACTTTCTTGAAATCGGTGCAGTGGTTCTCTAGTTATAATATTTATTTACTCTTGAAATGTAAGAAATCCAGATTTTTATGACACATTTCCTCAATTTTTAAAAATTTTCAGCTGCAACATCTATTGCTTGCAATAAAATTGGTATGATTTAAACTATTCTTGTCTGTCCAACTCACAAATTGAGCCTCATTTTACCGTGCGCTGTGCGACTTGTTAAATATAAATTCAATGATATTAAATAACCTGTCTTAATTGTTTTCAGAGATGGAAGAGAAAAAACTGACGCCAGAGGATTTGACACACATAAGAGACTGGGTCGCAAAGCAGCCTCATTTCCCAACACATATTTCAGGTAGGCTTGATTCATAGTTGTATAAAAAAATAACATTAATACAACCCTCAGATGAATCTTTTTGCAACACTGAGGGGTCCTAACTGCATATACACATTTATTTAAGAAGTCTTGGGTTAGATACCTTTCTTTCCAATCAGGTCTCTCTTGAGTATTCGCAGAGTCTTGAGGAATACTATTTGAGTATTCACGGGCTAGGGATATTTTATTTTAGGAAGAAAAGTATAAAATAAAGACCCTTAGACCTTGAAAAAAAGCTTCAGATTCGGAAAAGAACAAGAGTTGGTCAAGAGAAACCTGTTTGGAAAGATGAAAGAGAAGGATCTAACATGAAAAAAGTGTAAATCCAGTTAGAGTGTCTCGGAATTGTCGCACTCAATATAAATTATCCCCTGAAGATGGCCGTAAAAGAAAAACCCGTTACGTTTTGCATTAATCAAAACTGTACGAAAAATTTTAAATAAGAAATTAAAATATTCCCCTATTTTAAGCATGGTTGAAAATTTCCGGTTAATTCTCCACAGGGAGTGACTACAAGGTCACTCGTTAAATTTGACTAAACCGTTGTGTAACTGTCCAGACCTTTTATTTAAGTGACCCGTGTTTGATTTTGTTTCAAATTAGCGTTTGAAATGTCTTGTGTTCTGGTAATATATAGTTTTAATTCAGTGGGTTATTTTACAGATTACTGTACCAGGTGCATTTCTAGTTTGATAGTCGTATAGTTTCAGTTTTAGTGTCCAAGTGAGGATGATGTCTCGGTCATCGAAACGTCTCCTCGTTGTAATTTAAACGTTCATTGTGATAATTTATAAGTTTGCTTTCATTATTTGTCTCCACAGATGAGCTGCTGAAACTCTTCCTCCACAGCTGCTACTACCGCTTGGAAGTGACGAAAAAGGCACTGGAAACCTACTTGACTATCAAGACAAATGTCCCGGAATTCTTTGACAACCGCAGTGTTGCCAACTCCGGAGTCAAACATATTCTCAATGTTGTGTAAGTATATAGTTTTTGTGAGTCTCTGCAATAAGTACGGGCATTCCCTAGGTATCTAGCTAGATGTACACATTGCTCATGTAGTCTTGGGATAGATCCTGTTCTTGAGGAATTCACTCAAAGGTTCAAGGAGACTAGGCAATAAGATAAGATCAAGGCTCGCTTAAATTGAGTACGGGGTTAGATCCCTTTCTTTCATCTTAACTATCAAGTCACTCTTGATCAACTCTTGTTCTCTTCCGATCCTTACGTTATTACACAGTATTCAAAAGCTAGGATACACACTGAATAAAGTATTCTAATTATGAACATGCACACAAAGCCCGATTTCATATCTATTTTGATTATAAATGATAACACATTTTATAACAAGTTGTTAAACTAATATTTGTTTTCACAGAAAGTTCTGCATCCTCCCAAAGCCCACACACAGAGGGTACACCGTCCTCTTCGCCAAACTGATCAACTTTGAGATCTCACAGTTCGTGTTGGACGACGCCATCAAGCTACTTTTCATGGTTGTCGACACATATCTTAAAGAGAACAATATCAAAACGAAAGGTCTGCTCTTCATGTTCGACCATGCTGGAGTCTCACTCGGTCATCTGACGAGAGTCAATCTTTCCTCAGTTAGAAAATATTTCAACTATATCCAGGTAAATGTACTTGCTTCTTGTTTGTTGATGTAGTCTTGGGGGTGTCCTCCTACTTGCGGTCAGTCCTATTTGCGGTCAGTCCTATTTGCGGTCAAGTGTAGTTTTATGAAGGATGATCAAGGTTCTGGAGGTGGAAGGGTTTCCAGTTTGCGGTCACATCTTGAGAGATAGTTAATTACTAATCACAAATCAAGTCGTTTGCCCCCAGGACCAAACAAATATACTTACCAAATTCACTGTTTTGACGAGAGGATAGTCAGTCAGAACGAACAAACGACTCTGTTCACTTAAATAGAGCCTAAAAAGGGGGAATAATAAACAAACACTGTATACATATATAAATAGAGAGGGAGAGAGCTACAACAAAAATAGATACTAATATTTATAGAATATACTCTTTCGCATTACAAGCATACTTCGTACTAAAGGTTCGCCAGTCCCAGACATTTTTAAAATAAGACTATAGATAAATTTGGATTGACTCAAAAAAACATTGAATTGAATCAAAAAAACAAATGGCATACGACGAATTTCGGTAAACGTTTCCCCCACTTCAAATCTTCAACACGACTTTAGGGGGACGAGGCCAAACATAAATAAATGTCAATACTTAAAATACTCCGGCCAAACCTGTTAGACACGATTTACAACCTAGTGTTTGAGACAGTGCCGCACTAGGCTCACTATATGGGGTTCAAATATGTGACCGCAAATTGGACAAATATCTTTCGATTAGCCCACGACATTTTTGGGGTGACCGCAAAATGGACGGTTTTACCCTTGACCGCAAGTTGGATACAACCGTCTTGGGTTAGATCCCTCTCTTGCAACTTTCCCCTAAAGAGAATGATCGGGAATTTTATACGCAAGTAGCTCGTACAACATGTTAGTACGAGATTTGTCCAGAAAATGGGAAAATTTTTAAAAACATTTTGTTTGTCGTTAAAATCGGAAAATATTTTGCGCTGTGAACGGTTTCTAAGATATTTGAGGTTAAATATTTTAAACGACAGCCATTTTTAAAATAAATTTTTTGTTTTTGCTACACTTGTAAAACATAACCTAAAAAAATGCGTATACCAAATCTGCACTCAATATTTTATGTGTTTTGAATAGTTTTTTTGTAAAAAAACAAAATGGCGGATTTCGGGACTATATTTACGTGGACTTTCTCCTTACTGGAAGTTTCTCCATTTCTTTGTAATAAATCAACCTGTAATATTTTGAGAGTAATGCATATTTTTACCACCAGGAAGCGATGCCAGTCCGACTTAAAGGGATACACATTGTCAACGTGAACCCAGTGATGACGCACATCATGACCATGATCAGGCCTTTCATACACAAACAACACGTTCAACATGTAAGTATACACATTATTATCTTAACCAAAGTAGAGTTGTAATAGAGGCGGTAAAAGTAGAAACAAGCGTAGCGTGTGTTGGGCATATATTGACAGTTATTTTGATCAAATCGATGTCTTTTAAGCGGCCTAAGTAAAACTATATGCTAGTATGATTGGAAAGGTAATTCAGTCGATATCAGTGGTATTCTGGGGATAAATACTGTATTTCCCTAGTATTTTTCGGTCATAAGTTCGGCCCTTTTATCTCCCAATGGACGCCCTTAGAGACAAAACGGAAACCTTCTTCACGGATGGGCAATAGAGGACTATCACACCATATACCCCCTTTGATTGTACCGGGATTCGTTTTTGAGTTTTACCGGCACGCACATTCCAGACTTCCTTTTATTACCTATATATTGATTAGTAAAAAAATAATATTTACATTTGAATAATTATTTCTTACAGTACTATTTACAATAATACATTATTCTTGTATTTCTGAAGTAATAATATTATTTGCATTATCATTAAATTCTAAAAATGAAACGGTTGGTTTGTGATAACAAATATCTTCTTTTCAAAATGTTTTGTATGTATGTATGGGTGAGAGAAAGTTAGTGCAATATTTCTGTAAGTGTGAGAAAGTATTTACATAGGCCTACATAGATACGTGTGTATAATGGAGCGTGACGGGACAATCGATCGTGATGCCTCACGGCCTGTAGCCATGACAAAAACCGTTCATACTGGCGGTCGTACTTTTCCCTTGATTTGACAGGAAGGAGATTTAGTACAACGTTGTTAGCTTTTCCCGCTAATTTAGGCGGGGTATTTGACAGGTTTTCATCCTCTGAACTGTCCATATTTTAAAACTAACTACGCAAAATATAGCAGTAGTGCTAAACAACACATCAACACTGAGTAGAAGTTCTCACGACAAAACTGAGGTTATTTGTGAATATTACAAATAACTTAGGTGTATTGTTGAGGAAACGGGATTGCCAACTTCAAAACTCGGCAAACGAAAAATACTCTCCGTGTACCATACACTGTCAATCATCTTCATGAATAATTACTTCCTTTTTCTACTTTAAAACGTTGTTTTGTTGTTTATTTATGTTATTTTACATGTAAGAATTAAATCTAACCTACATACGGGACATTTCCTGTATATTATAAATCAATTCAAATAAACTTAACCTAAATTTCGTTTTGTTCGGTTGCCATTCGGAGTGTGCAAAGTAGTGGGCAAAGTGAAACTGTTGAGAAATCAGCTGTTTTGCAAACTAATTTAAATGAACAAAATGCCACTTTGTCCAACAACTGTAGACAAATAGTTATTTGTGCAACTAGTGAGCAAAGTGGCACTTTTTTAAGCGAGAGAAAAATGTTGACGCACGAGGTTTGCCGAGTGCGTCAATTTTATCGAGTTTAAAAAAGACACTTTGCTCACGAATTGTACATTATACAGTTGTTATTTTGTTACCATTGTTTTCCTGTAGCCATGACAAAAACCGTTCATACTGGCGGTCGTACTTTTCCCTTGATTTGACAGGAAGGAGATTTAGTACAACGTTGTTAGCTTTTCCCGCTAATTTAGGCGGGGTATTTGACAGGTTTTCATCCTCTGAACTGTCCATATTTTAAAACTAACTACGCAAAATATAGCAGTAGTGCTAAACAACACATCAACACTGAGTAGAAGTTCTCACGTCAAAACTGAGGTTATTTGTGAATATTACAAATAACTTAGGTGTATTGTTGAGGAAACGGGATTGCCAACTTCAAAACTCGGCAAACGAAAAATACTCTCCGTGTACATACACTGTCAATCATCTTCATGAATAATTACTTCCTTTTTCTACTTTAAAACGTTGTTTTGTTGTTTATTTATGTTATTTTACATGTAAGAATTAAATCTAACCTACATACGGGACATTTCCTGTATATTATAAATCAATTCAAATAAACTTAACCTAAATATCGTTTTGTTCGGTTGCCATTCGGAGTGTGCAAAGTAGTGGGCAAAGTGAAACTGTTGAGAAATCAGCTGTTTTGCAAACTAATTTTAAATGAACAAAATGCCACTTTGTCAACAACTGTAGACAAATAAAATTTCTCAACTCAATACTTTTTCCCTTGTAATTATCCCAGATATTTTTTGTTAAAGCTATATTTTGAGACAATGCAAAGTTTGAAGTATATAGGATTGTCTGTGTAGACGGGTTGTTACAGACAGTCTAAGACAAGTGTCGACCTAACAATTTAAATATGTAAGTCCTTCCTGTAAAGTTTATTTTAAACTCTAAATCCGAAGGCTATTGTAAATAATTTTAAGGTGTAGTGCAATTCTTAGAAGCAAGGTCGTCTTACTAGCCAGCGCCCCTTCGTCCTTCAGTGTCTGTCAAGTTTACAAAACAAAAAGGTCACTGAAGTGAAGTGGTACGTGATGACTGTTACTTACAAAAACATACAGACCTAAGTCATTATTGACATGACCTTCAGGTGAGTACCAGTTTGGAAATCATAGCTTCATGTAGTCCTGGGTTAGATCCTTTTCATGTTTTCAATCAGGTCTTTCTCAAACAATTCTTGTTCTTTTTCGGGGCTGACGCTATTAGACTATGGGTTAAGGGTCTTTATTTTATGCTCTTTTCTTTTTTGAAGTTATACTTCTTTGCGTTCGTTGGGATGGGGTGTTGGTCGAGAAACCGCGTCACGCTAAAACTGAGAAAAATCGAGCGTTCGGGTTGACTCGGCGGCAGTCGTGAACGTTCGGTCGATCCCCATCTGCTACAAAGAGACACAGGTGTTCGTATCAGCTAGCGATGTTGATACTGTTGATACTCGGGTGAAATAGATACTCGCAATACTCGGCTTCGAATGATTTCAATACTCGTATTATTAGTTCGACATCGAGTATCTGCGCAGAATGATTATGCGCATTATGTGTGTGTGTGTTATATTTCTATCTGTTAGACTGATCCACCATGTATTTATTTTTTTAAACAATATGTGATTGACACTTGTAATACGTAATTAAATGTTATCCTGCCTCGACACAAATTCAGTAATTAAACGTAAGTACAATTATTACCAACATTAATAATTTAGTATTATTTAAAATAAGTTAATTTACTATATTTTTTATAAAGATGGTAACCTATAAATATTTATTTAAATATAAGTAATAACAATTAAATAATAATTTAATTTACTTTTTGTTAATGTGGAAATAAATGAATACCCTATTGTTATTTTAAATTGAACTTGTTACCGAATCTAAATCATTATAACTCAAAATCGTAATGTTTAATTAATGTGTAGTGAAAAATCAGCTTAGAAACTAATGTAACCAAAGTAGAAACACCGAGTATTTTGTTTGGAATTGACACAACACTAACGAATATCGTTGTCCGAGGATTTTATTTCGAATTCATACTCGCACATTACCTCCTCCTTGTTCCTAGTTACGAGGATTTTGTCCGAGTATTTTAATACGAAACCGAGGATTTTGATACTCGGAATCACCGAGTATTTTAATTCGAACTCACACATCACTAGTATCAGCCGAGGCAAACACCGAGTAAATGATACTTTCTAACCATGTGTTTTAGTATATTGTTATTGATTGTAAGAAAAATCGTGAATATTATAACCGTACAATTATACATTTTTGTGTTATCATGAAATGCTATAGACTGATACTAGTTTAGTTTATTCAAAACAGACCTAGGCTAGACAAAGTTGATTAAGATTTTTACTGCCCGCCTGATTTATAGCCTACTGACATTGTCGTAAATTAATATTACACTATAAGGTTATAATATAGTAACGGTTGCATAAAATAACAAGTGAATGGCCAAAGAAGTATAACTTCCACCGTCTGGTTTTTTTTTTTTTTTTTTTTTTTTAATATAAGGCGATGATGACTATAGTTTAAAGAATTTTTTTTAAAAATGTGCATTTTCAGTTGTGAAGGAACTACCTAAATTAGTCTTAATTTTTTTTGTGTTTTGTAGGGGGGGGGGGGTAACTCAACATTTTTAATAGATTGTATGATACCAAGACCTTTAAACAGTCTTTGGCGGGAAACATTACGACATAATTTGACGTAAATTTATGTATCAAAAAATGAATTTATATACCTTTAGGAATAATTTTCTGTTTTCAGATACACTTGTACACACCCGATGAAATGAAGAATCTTTACCAAACGATTCCTCGAGAAGTGTTGCCAAAAGATTATAACGGTGAAGAAGCGTCTACAGATTCATTATCAAGTAAGCATTGCTTTACAGCAGAGCAGGTTCAGCATGAGGGGGAGGGAGGGGGGCAGCTTGTGTGATTAAAATTGAGTTTTTATTAACATCAGTCAGGTTTACTTTACTTTTTTTTTACCGTTATTTCTGAACGGTAATATTTCTTTCACACTATTTTCCCACGCGGGTTTGGGTCAGTAATCTTCACAAATTTGAACAAAATCGGTAGAGTTAATATTGAGAAATTACCACTTTTTATTTTGGCGATTTTTTTAAGTAGCTGACTATTAGTTCACATTTCTTATTTTATTGCCCCACGACCGAAAAGCCGTTCAACAAGTTTTATGATTATACAAAATTTCTTTATAAATAAAAAGTAGAAAAAAATTAATTTTGTTGATTTTTAAACCCACTTTTCAAAAAAAAAAAAAAAAAAAAAAAAAAAAAAAAAAAAAAAAAAAAACACTACAAAGTACTAATTCAAATTATTACAAAGTAAAGACTGAGCAATTAGAATTTGAAATTATAATTATGAATTTTAGGAACCCCCCACACTACCCTTTGTAGTTTAAATTTAAATTAGTACTTTTTACTAAGTGTGTTTTGTTTTTTTATCTTTATTTCTTTCTTTTTTTTAGTAAAATGGGTTTTAAAATTTGTTTTTTACTTTTTAGTTATAAACACAATTTTTTTGGAAAAGTGAATGTTTAAATTTTTTAAAATTTAAATTTTATTATAAAAATTGTTAGAATCATAATATTGTTTTTGTTTTTCTTCAGCCAGCTACCCTTTGTAATACTTTATAGATTTAGTATGACTTAACAACCTTCTGAATATTATGAAATATTTAAATACAATATTTCTGATTGGCTGTGCTTTAGGTAATAACAATTGAATAACGGGTAATAAATGCAGAGATAAAATTGAATTTTAAAATTTAATCTTTACTAATGCAAAGTAAAATGTATGTTTAGATTAGTTAGATTATTGTCTTCAGGCAAAGCTTGTTGCATCGTTGAGGCAGGAAAGAAAGAGGAAAGCTTCTTTGTCTGTGTAGCTCCCTGAGAATGAAGGAAAACTCCCCCCCCCCGTCAATTCGAACTTATCCATTAGTGTAGCCTACTCAATGTCTTTACCTTGCGTATCTGTGTTTAACCTCAGGATAGGCAAACTGAAAACATAATTTCTTGCTAATTGTCTATAATACCTAAAATTGTCCTAAATCCTAAATATTATTGAATTATCTTCTTTTTTAATTGTATTAATAAAATCCATTGCTTAGTCTACCGTGTTTTATCGGCAAAGTTGCTCATTCTAACATTTGTCTCGTATTAATATTACTGTTATTTCGGACATTTGTCATCATTTGTCTATAAGAAACAATACACGACGTTTCTAGAGTATAAATCAACTCCCGTTATCAAGTGCCTAACTTACAAACTACAACATGCAGACAGAACACACATCTAGATGTCTAAGCCTATGTTTAGAAACTAAACCTAATGAAAAAACACCCAGGACTAACCCTGAGCGGTCAAAAACTAAAAAGAAACTAACATTTGATCCAGGAAACCACTAGGTTTAGTTTTTCATTAGGTTTAGTTTCTGAACATAGGCCTAGACATCTAGGTGTGTGTTCTGCCTACATGTTTTAGTTTGTAAGTTAGGCACTTGATAACGGGAGTTGATTTATACTTTCGAAGCGTCGTGTATTGTTTCTTATAGACAAATGATGTCAAATGTCCGAAACAACAATAATATTAATACAAATATTCCATCATTAGGTAATAATTTTAAAAAAATAGAATTTTTCTCGTAGTTTGCTTTTCATACAATAACCTGTTTCTTGAAATAAACTAGGCTACAGTTAATTTGTTGTTAAATTTGCTGTAAAGTAAACGATTTTCGAGTTATTCGACGTTATAAAGGCAGTTAATTTATTTCCAAAATGTTAATGTTGTTTTGTACAGAATACAAAATGGCGGAGAGACAGAAAAGTAAGCTTGTTTCAAATAAACTAACTCTCGTTCTGTGTTTATTTCAACTCAAGAAGGAACAATCCCCAAATATATCCGACAAGAGTTCCGAAACACCCTGTATATATGGGAAGTATAAGTTGAAAAGAAACATATTTCTACATTTCACCGCGATTGGTTGACGCGTTTAGCCGTAATTGCGTAACAAACGAAATGTCAAATACAAGACTTCCTTTCATCAGACACAGCAGTAAATTCTGTATAAGGCAATAACCTGTTTAACATAACAAACACGCCAAGGTAAACAGTTGAAACTTTATGACCACTACAGAGCTGTAAAAAACTTAATTACCTCGCAAGTCAGTCAAGGACAGACGTGCAGCATGGGGATCCACATTATTAAGATTCAACAAACCTGTTCCAAGATTTAAAAAACAATATAATTAGAGTGAAATATTTAGGCTACACATTGTCAGAAAGTAGTAGGCTTTCATTTGAAAGGTTGGAATGAGTTAGGATGCGGGTTATTTTCCGTTGTCCCCCCCAAATATATATTTTGTTCTCCAAGTGTAAATTTTGTTAAATTAGTAATACATTTCACTAATCAGAACTGAAAAAGGTAAATTAAATGTAACAGTTGTATGTTTGAAAACATAAAAATTAAATTATAAACAAGTAATCTACATTGGGTCTCTTTGTTGTGGTAATTAAAAAAAAGCATTAATTAATATATAATTAAAAATATATTAGCCAGATCACTTGAAGTGAACATATGTAATAATTAAAAAACGAAGAACTTGAAAGCGCGCTGTGATGATGTTTTCAGGATGGCTAGTAACTCTGAAACACCCATTTGATTTATACATTGTTTTAAAGACTTCCCATCCTGAAAGTTAACTTGGAAACGACAGTACTATACTCTGTCAAGTTCAGGTTGGCGGGTGGACCCGGGACTACCTGAGGCCACCCCTATAATCCCTCGCCGCGTCTGCCTGAGCTGTCTGCTGCCTAGGCGATGAGTCACCTACTGGCTGTGTTTATACAAAGGTACACTTTCTTAACAGAATAATAATTTAACATGTTTAAAAGTATATTTGAAATCTAATAAAAAAAGTTATGAAAAATGATACAAAACTCGACCTAGGTATTAGAACATTTAATACGAACTTTATTAAGAATTGTTTACATTGTGACTGCGACTTTTTATTTAGACAATTTAGAAGGCAAGTTTCAAGCTGTAATGAATATTACCAATGACTACATAAACACTATAAGACACGACATAGGATAGGGATATAGTCTACGCTTTACGGGTGCTGTTCGTCACAAGTTTGACACACAGCTATCAGAAAGCGCTAGCAGCAGGTGCTTGACTGTACGCATCCCACTTGGTTGAGACTGTACAACTGTTGACCTCTCTCTCACAAACCTTCTCACTTACTTCCGTCAGCATAGTCAGTGTTGTCAGTTCGTGCGCTGAGATAAGCGATTCTCGACCTTCCCTCGCATCTCTGGTCCCATATGTGGCATCAGTGCGTTTTCTCTTACCCGCCTGAAATATTGTTTGACCGTAGAGCCACCTAGCGCCAGTCACATCAACGCCACCTAGCGGGTATTGGTCAACTCAAGAATAAGCGTAGAATATTTAACATGGCCATGTCGTGTCTTATAGTATTTATGTAGTCATTGATATTACTTAGTTCAGACCGCTGTAGGTTTAATAGTTAATAAACTATTTTGTAGTTTTGTATTTTTATTGTTGTATAGGATTTGTATTGTATAGTATTATATTGTATTGTATATAGCATATTGTGTATATAACTTTTTCTCCGATTGTTATTGTAATTTGTATTAAACACATTATATCTCAGTAAAAGATTTACTATTATTAACAAATTCTACGGTCAATTTACTTTTACCCAAACAGTCCCTAAGTAAAGATTTTAATATTCATTACAGCTTAAAACTTGCCTTCTAGATTGTCTAAATAAAAAGTCGCAGTCACAATGTAAACAATTCTTAATAAAGTTCGTATTAAATGTTCTAATACCTAGGTCGAGTATGGTATCATTTTTCATAACTTTTTTATTAGATTTCAAATACACTTTTAAACATGTTATATTATTATTCTGTTAAGAAAGTGTACCTTTGTATAAACACAGCCAGTAGGTGACTCATCGCCTAGGCATCGTACAGTCAGGCGGACGCGGCGAGGGATTATAGGGGTGGCCTCAGGTAGTCCCGGGTCCACCCGCCAACCTGAACTTGACAAAGTATAGGACTGCTTCATCCTGCCGAGTCTTTAGATAATAATGGCGTTGGCAGATCAATTTCCTTGTGAAAATTAGACGATAATAATTTTCCAATTTTGTATTCTTACAGAGGATCTTCTGGAAAAGCTACAGGAGAACGACGAGTTCTTCAAACAGGACGAGCTGCTCAGGATAGACGACAGAAAACGTCAGGAAGGTCGTTACGACACTTTCAGCACTCATGGTTCCTTTAAGAAGTTAACTTTAGATTAAATAGAACTGTGACACAGCATCCCGCGCTCTTCATTCAAAAGAAAGACTCTTGTGTTTTTCGTTAAAGCAAAACATCTTGTATTTGTATAAACGTTACTCATTTATGAAACATTCGGTATCAAATAATTCATTGTACGCCATTTTGAAATGCTTTCTTATAAAATTATAATTTTTCGAAGACGTACAGGGTTTGTTCAAAAGGAATGATGCGAAATTAACTCTAGATTACTACTCTTAGTTCATTGTTACGTGATCATTTTTCATTCGTAAATTTTACTACATTCTGTTTTTATTTTTATTATTATTTTTTAAACTTTACTTTAGTGTTGACTATTTTTTATACTAAAACCTTTATTGTTTTAAGTGTTTATAAAAATTTTTAACAATGAATTCCTACATATTTTAACTGTAAAAAATTTTTTTTTACCACCACTACAAGTACGTTTAAAAAAAATTAATCTGGAAAAAATCGAAAAAAATATAAATATTATTTTATTGGAAAAATTAATCGGATATTCATAATATACATCATTTTTAAGTGTTTAATTTATATAAAAAGAGAAAAATGATTTACAATAAGTTCATTAGGTAGAATGCCAAAATTAGAGTCCTGTCTTCACTGAGGATCACATTCTTTGCAGTGATTAATACACACTTAGTAGCTAAATCAGTACTTTGAACTCTAAAATCACTATTTACACAATAAACTATTTACAACACTAAAAACTAACAATATAAAAACAATAATTTACAAAAAGACACTTAATAGTTAAAACTTTCGCAAACACTATTCTTTCGTAAAATATACGACGCGAGCTTGAGTACGGTAATAACGGTTCAACTTTGAGCTTAGCCGAAGAGACAGTGGCCTCTATTCACAATGGCAGGAAGGTAAACAAAAAGACAGAGCGTGTCCGTCTTTTGTCTACGAATTCTCCGAATTTTACAAAGGGCGGGTCGTAATTTTTACGAATGAGTAGTGTTCTAGGGTTTTAAAGTTTTAGTCATAGCTGAATTGTACAAAAATATTGTTTACTTTAAGAGATACAAAACACACACCAATAATACAAAATTTTATGTCTCATTGGTGATGCTGTTGGTTTTGCAAAGTTGATTTATCATCATTTCAAAGTAACGGTTACACTCAGATTCTTGTTTCTTGTTGTATGATGAAAAATGCAGACCCAGATCAAGGGAAGACGATCTGAGGGAAACTAGATTCTTGAAAATAGATTTGTAACAAAGTGTAATTAAATAAATTTTATTTGGTTAAAATTATTGTCGTAGTTTTTTTCTTCTTTTTACACAAATCATATTGAACTATCATATTGAACTATCATATTGTATCAGAATGCATGCAGTAAGAATACATGTTAGGCAACTTGTACGACCTGTCGTTGGTTGGTTAGGTTAGGTTAGGTTAGGTTAGGTTAGGTTGTGTTTCTTTTTACACAAATCATATTGAACTATCATATTGTATCAGAATGCATGCAGTAAGAATACATTTTAGGCAACTTGTACTACCTGTCGTTGGTTGGTTAGGTTAGGTTAGGTTAGGTTAGGTAACGATAGGTTAGGTTAGGTTGTGTTTCTTTTTACACAAATCATATTGAACTATCATATTGAATCAGAATGCATGCAGTAAGAATACATGTTGGGCAACTTGTACTACCTGTCGTTGGTACTGTATTTTATGAAACTACTGTGTTTTCTTCATTAAAATAGAAATGTTACTAGATTGCAAAGTGTTCTTGTTGCTCGGTGATTAAAAGTATTACTTGCTATCGAAGGTTCAACTTCTAGCCTGGACACAACGTTTATTCTTTGCAGTTTTTTTTGGGTGGGAGGCCCCACTATAAATAAACGGTGGTTAGCTTGAGTGGTTAGGTTAGGTTAGGTTAGGTTAGCTTGAGTGGTTGGTTATTTTCCGACAGAAAAACACCAGTAATAAAAGGTTCTCCTGTAATAAATTTCAGACACTATTTTTAATACACCCTGTATATAGTTTTGTAAAGGTAATGCTCTCATTTCTGTATTAGCAGAAATAAAAGGTTCTCATATAATAAATTTCAGACACTATTTTTAACACACCCTGTATATAGTTTTGTAGAGGCAATGGTCTCATTTCTGTATATACCGTAATAAAAGGTTCTCCTGTAATAAATTTCAGACACTATTTTTAACACACCCTGTATATAGTTTTGTAGAGGTAATGCTCTCATTTCTGTATAGGCTGTAAGAGTTGTAGCTAAAGTTAATTAACAATAATGATTCGAATTTGCCCCTAACCACAATCACTAGAAACTTTAAAATAAAACACAATTATCTGATTAATTGTTCTTTAATAATTATTTCCACTAACTTTCGTTAATTAACTTAAAGTTAGTGGAAATAATTAATAAAGAACAATTAATCAGATAATTGTGTTTCTAGTGATTGTGGTTAGGGGCAAATTCGAATCATTTTTGTGAATTTCACCTCAGTGCTCAACAAGATTGAATCTAAAGTTAATTAATTAATTAAAATTCTACAGTGTTAGGCGCTAACTATGCAATATAGATACATCTGTGCACTCGAATTGCCTACCTAACCCCTGAATGATCAAGTGTTGACACAAGTCAGAAAATTTATTCATTTGTAACTACGATAAACGTAGATAAAATTAAGGGCTTTTATAATTTCCCGCGCATTGGGAACTAGTTCACTCGACTAGTTTCCCACAACTTACACGGCAAACCCTACCAACAATCACAGACATCAATTCCCTGGCCTTAAACGGCTCTACATCGGCCAATCTCAATATACCTCAGCAAATATGTTGCATCGTCCACTGTCTTCACCGCCGAACACACCGTTGGTCTCCCTTGACCTTGGGTAAATCGTGTCGCCTCCTCCGCCGTTCCTGCCTTACTGAATAGTATCTTCACCGCCGAACACACCGTTGGTCTCCCTTGACCTTGGGTAAATCGTGTCGCCTCATCCGCCGTTCCTGCCTTACTGAATAGTATCTTCACCGCCGAACACACCGTTGGTCTTCCTTGACCTTGGGTAAATCGTGTCGCCTCATCCGCCGTTCCTGCCGTACTGAATAGTATCTTCACCGCCGAACACACCGTTGGTCTTCCTTGACCTTGGGTAAATCGTGTCGCCTCATCCGCCGTTCCTGCCTTACTGAATAGTATCTTCTCCGCCGAACACACCGTTGGTCTTCCTTGACCTTGGGTAAATCGTGTCGCCTCATCCGCCGTTCCTGCCTTACTGAATAGTATCTTCACCGCCGAACACACCGTTGGTCTTCCTTGACCTTGGGTAAATCGTGTCGCCTCATCCGCCGTTCCTGCCTTACTGAATAGTATCTTCACCGCCGAACACACCGTTGGTCTCCCTTGACCTTGGGTAAATCGTGTCGCCTCATCCGCCGTTCCTGCCTTACTGAATAGTATCTTCACCGCCGAACACACCGTTGGTCTCCCTTGATAAAGTTAATTAATTAATTAAAATTCTACAGTGTTAGGCGCTAAATATGCAATATAGATACATCTGTGCACTCGAATTGCCTACCTAACCCCTGAACGATCAAGCTTATTTTTAGTGGTGATAAAAGTCAGAGAATTTATTCCATAAAATTAAGGGCTCTTATAATTTCCTGCGCATCTCTTCGTCTGCAAGTCACAACTAGTTTAAACAGACAATACAATAAATCTTATTCAGAGTGTATAATGCATCTCGATATAATTTAAATGAATTGCTATACCAACGTAAAACCTCTATCATACCTATTATACTTGTACAGTAGTGTGTGTGTGTGAGTTTGTGTGTATGTGCGTGCGCGCGCGCCTACTTGTGTGTGTGTGTGTGTGTGTGTGTGTGTGTGTGTGTGTGTGTGTGTGTGAAAGATGGGAGGAGAGAGAGGGTGAGTTTGTGTTGGTTTTCATACTTGTAATTTTAGTTTGTGAAATTCAGTTTTGTAAAATTTCATTCCAGTGAACAATTGATTTCTTCACTTTTTAATACACTGTCAAAATATAATGTAGTTTGAGGGAAAACTTTGACACATTTTTAACAGTATTGGAGAGTTCACATATTAAACCAGATATCATTGTTTTCTGTGAAACGTGGATTTATGATGATGAGGTTAATTTTTATAAAATAAATGGTTACAATATATTTAGCAATTGCAATAATAATTATCGTGATGGTGGGGTGTAGTAGTGTATGTTAGACACGAGTTGTCTTGTAGAGGCCTTGCTCTATCAACTGTTTACTCTGTTTGTTTTTAAGAATGAACGAAAGTTGGTTGTTAACACACCTAATTAAATTTGTTCAAATTTTTGAAAGAATTATTTTTACAACATATTATATTAGTATTTTTGTAATCTTTTTTAAAATTATAAATTGTTTATAAAAACTAGTACAGTAAATATGATAATTTTGTCATGAAAAACAACTTGACTGTGCGGTGGTTGAAAACGATAAAACCTCTAAAAGGCCTATAAATCTGTTCTTAACTTTCTTTATTGTAGAGTTTGATTTTATTAAATTCATTTTCCAAAATTGTAAAGCGTTAATTTTACGGTTTTACAATATTTTTTGTCGAGACTTTTTAAAGTTATGTTACCGTAATTCACGATGGGTAATTAATTGTTTTTATATTTACCTAACTTAACCTAACCTAACCTAATTTAACCTAACCTAACCTAACTTAACATAACCTAACCTAACCTAACCTAACATCACCCAACCTAACCCTAACCTGACCTAACTTAACCTAACTAAACCTAACTTATGGTTTATTCGAAGATTTAAAAAAATATTAAACGTGTAACAGTTTAACAATTTAAATTCATAATCAAATTTACAAATGCTAAATAATACGAATTGAATAAGTACAATGTATTATCTAATATAACATTGAAGTAAAGGTAAGGAATGTAACAGTTTATCTAGTCCAGGATGTACATCTCCCCTCGGCTTGTGTCCTTGGCGTAAATTGTATTTCTTTAAGGCCTTTTCACACCGGCGTACTGAACGTCCTGGACGTTTGGAACGTTTGGGACGTTCAGTACGCGCCCCTTCCACACCGCCCAGCAACGTACCAAACGTCCACTTGTTCGTTTGTCTTTTTCTAGTTCTTAATACTATGTACTCAGTTCAATAAAATACAGTGCTCTTGTATTATTTTATTTTTTTACCACATTTTCCCTTTATTATTAGTGCACACTGTATTAATGTAATCCACAATGCCTAGATGCAATGCAGTATATTACATGTAGGCCTACTTTTTAGGTATTTGACATGTACATTTTATAGATTACTGTACCTAGTATTATATATCAATTTCTATTTCTAAGAATAACATAACATAACATGATTTCTATTTTAAATAATATTTGTTTTGCCTGTGAAAGTTAATACGATTGTTATTCTTTTTTTTTTAATTGAGCCTTTAGTAAAACTAATATAAAATAAGGTCATTAATAATTATTATACTATAATGACTTCCATTAAATAACAATATAAATATATAATCGTTGCTCTAATGTTATTACATTACAGTAAATGACAACTTACTATTTTTCTGAAGATTTGCAGCATTGAAGATTTCATTGCGCATGCGCTAGGCCGTGGACGTTCTGGACGTTTGTGAAAAATCACTCTCCGAAAACCGTCGCGGACGTCCAGGACGTTCGGGACGTTCTGTACGCGCGGTGTGAAATGTCTCATTTGATAGCATGGGCAGCGATTTATTTTGACAAAAACGTACCAAACGTCCAGGACGTTCAGTACGCCGGTGTGAAATGGCCTTTAAATCAGGATTTTAATAACGTCATATTGAAGGTTCATTTTTCTTCCCCCCCATTATTTCTGTCATTAATCTTCACATTTCAAAACCATTTGAAAGATATCAGTATAGTAGATTTAGAGAAATTAGATGCTCGGTGTTTTAAATTGTAATATACAACCAGTATTTACCGGAGGGGGATGATATCTGATACTCCTAGCGAATAGATGGATTTAAATCTGTTGGTAGACACCCTGCAAGTTTTGTATACCTGCTTGCTTATTACAGTCTTAACAACACAAACTCTTTTCTCATTCATCATAAAATTTTATAATTATTTTTACTGTAATATACCTCAGCAAATTAGTTGCACCGTCCGCTGTCTTCACCGCCGAACACACCGTTGGTCTCCCTTGACCTTGGGTAAATCGTGTCGCCTCATCCGCCGTTCCTGATGAGTATCTTCACCGCCGAACACACCGTTGGTCTCCCTTGACCTTGGGTAAATCGTGTCGCCTCATCCGCCGTACCTGAAGAGTATCTTCACCGCCGAACACACCGTTGGTCTCCCTTGACCTTGGGTAAATCGTGTCGCCTCATCCGCCGTTCCTGATGAGTATCTTCACCGCCGAACACACCGTTGGTCTCCCTTGACCTTGGGTAAATCGTGTCGCCTCATCCGCCGTACCTGAAGAGTATCTTCACCGCCGAACACACCGTTGGTCTCCCTTGACCTTGGGTAAATCGTGTCGCCTCATCCGCCGTTCCTGATGAGTATCTTCACCGCCGAACACACCGTTGGTCTCCCTTGACCTTGGGTAAATCGTGTCGCCTCATCCGCCGTACCTGAAGAGTATGTTCACCGCCGAACACACCGTTGGTCTCCCTTGACCTTGGGTAAATCGTGTCGCCTCATCCGCCGTTCCTGATGAGTATCTTCACCGCCGAACACACCGTTGGTCTCCCTTGACCTTGGGTAAATCGTGTCGCCTCATCCGCCGTACCTGAAGAGTATCTTCACCGCCGAACACACCGTTGGTCTCCCTTGACCTTGGGTAAATCGTGTCGCCTCATCCGCCGTACCTGAAGAGTATCTTCACCGCCGAACACACCGTTGGTCTCCCTTGACCTTGGGTAAATCGTGTCGCCTCATCCGCCGTACCTGAAGAGTATCTTCACCGCCGAACACACCGTTGGTCTCCCTTGACCTTGGGTAAATCGTGTCGCCTCATCCGCCGTTCCTGATGAGTATCTTCACCGCCGAACACACCGTTGGTCTCCCTTGACCTTGGGTAAATCGTGTCGCCTCATCCGCCGTACCTGATGATTATCTTCACCGCCGAACACACCGTTGGTCTCCCTTGACCTTGGGTAAATCGTGTCGCCTCATCCGCCGTTCCTGAAGAGTATGTTCACCGCCGAACACACCGTTGGTCTCCCTTGACCTTGGGTAAATCGTGTCGCCTCATCCGCCGTTCCTGATGAGTATCTTCACCGCCGAACACACCGTTGGTCTCCCTTGACCTTGGGTAAATCGTGTCGCCTCATCCGCCGTACCTGAAGAGTATCTTCACCGCCGAACACACCGTTGGTCTCCCTTGACCTTGGGTAAATCGTGTCGCCTCATCCGCCGTACCTGAAGAGTATCTTCACCGCCGAACACACCGTTGGTCTCCCTTGACCTTGGGTAAATCGTGTCGCCTCATCCGCCGTACCTGAAGAGTATCTTCACCGCCGAACACACCGTTGGTCTCCCTTGACCTTGGGTAAATCGTGTCGCCTCATCCGCCGTTCCTGATGAGTATCTTCACCGCCGAACACACCGTTGGTCTCCCTTGACCTTGGGTAAATCGTGTCGCCTCATCCGCCGTACCTGAAGAGTATCTTCACCGCCGAACACACCGTTGGTCTCCCTTGACCTTGGGTAAATCGTGTCGCCTCATCCGCCGTTCCTGCCGTACTGAATAGTATCTTCACCGCCGAACACACCGTTGGTCTTCCTTGACCTTGGGTAAATCGTGTCGCCTCATCCGCCGTTCCTGCCTTACTGAATAGTATCTTCTCCGCCGAACACACCGTTGGTCTTCCTTGACCTTGGGTAAATCGTGTCGCCTCATCCGCCGTTCCTGCCTTACTGAATAGTATCTTCTCCGCCGAACACACCGTTGGTCTTCCTTGACCTTGGGTAAATCGTGTCGCCTCATCCGCCGTTCCTGCCTTACTGAATAGTATCTTCTCCGCCGAACACACCGTTGGTCTCCCTTGACCTTGGGTAAATCGTGTCGCCTCATCCGCCGTTCCTGCCTTACTGAATAGTATCTTCTCCGCCGAACACACCGTTGGTCTTCCTTGACCTTGGGTAAATCGTGTCGCCTCATCCGCCGTTCCTGCCTTACTGAATAGTATCTTCTCCGCCGAACACACCGTTGGTCTCCCTTGACCTTGGGTAAATCGTGTCGCCTCATCCGCCGTTCCTGCCTTACTGAATAGTATCTTCTCCGCCGAACACACCGTTGGTCTTCCTTGACCTTGGGTAAATCGTGTCGCCTCATCCGCCGTTCCTGCCGTACTGAAGAGTATCTTCTCCGCCGGAACCGCAGTTAAGGTCTTTACCGTAACCCTGGTAAGGGGCCCTTACATGGTACTACCATTCGTAGCCAGATGGACCAAAGTTTTATAAGAGGTGTTACTCCTCTATCCCTCCTCCTTCCCATAAGATGGGCTCCAGGCTTGGGACCGGTATAGCGGAGTTAGTTTTAAAAACGATAACATGCCCGTGGTATATTTGTCACAAGGTACTCCAATAGACCTTGATTTCCATCTCAATGGTGGATCCTGATTTTCATTACCAACAATAACCTACATACTACACCTTTAAAACTAATAATTTTAAGATTTCCATCTGTTATAACGAAAAAAAAACAGATGAAAAGTAAAATCTTAACCATGATCCTACGTCACAAATAGTTCATAACATTAAATGTTCTTGTGACAGTAGATTTACAATAAACTGTGGAGAAATATTGCTCAAACTTTCTCTCATACTCACCCACAAAATCAAATACCAAGCATTAAATTTATTCGTCGACAAAAATCACAGTTCTTTAGTTGTCAGTCAAGGAGCATGGGCTCTGCTTTGGGTTTATATAAAATATTTTTATATTTAAACATATCTCACATTTACTACTTCCCTCGTGTTACAGACCTATCTTAAGCTTAACTTTTATTTGATTTAATTCCAGGGTTTAATGGCGTAGGTTTCGCTTTTCGCCAATTGTTTCTTTCATTGATTTTTTTACTCTGTATATCTTAAATGGATTGATATTTCAACTTGAAACCTCTAATATATATAACACTTTATCATAACAAACTTCTTCATGTATATTTGGCCAGGGATGTACTAGAAACCTGAAATGTTATTATTATTCTATTGCATAGACATTTTTAATATGTCAAAATAGGGGTTCCCAATTAAAAACATGGAAGTTGCATACTTTACCCCCCTTAAAAAGGGGGGCAAACATTTTAACCCCCCTTAAAACAGCAGAAAAAGTGTTACAATAGCTATAGTAGAGGCTTTACGCTGATGTAGCAATCCGTTTAACTTATATTGAAGTGTAACTCGACTCTGTATGTCATCACAATTTTAACGAAATCTGTTGAACTGTTTATCACTAAATAACAACTTCACGGTTGATTCTTTAGGTTTCCCCCAAAATTCACGAACTGGCATTTAAAGAAAATGACGACCAGTATATTTTTTTTAGATCCATAGCGGCAAAATTAGAGTAAAATTTGTTCCATATCATTAGAGTAGAATTGTATCTGAGGACTTCCTAGATTTCTCACATATATTTTTGTACGCTAATGGAATGCATTTAAATTATAATTTTATTGGTTTTAGCAACGACTACATAAATACTATGAGACACGACATAGGATAGGGAAATAGTCTACGCTTTACGGGTGCTGTTCGTCACAAGTTTGACACACAGCTATCAGAAAGCGCTAGCAGCAGGTGCTTGACTGTACGCATCCCACTTGGTTGAGACTGTACAACTGTTGACCTCTCTCTCACAAACCTTCTCACTTACTTCCGTCAGCATAGTCAGTGTTGTCAGTTCGTGCGCTGAGATAAGCGATTCTTGACCTTCCCTCGCATCTCTGGTGGGACCAGTATGTGGCATCAGTGCGTTTTCTCTTACCCGCCTGAAACATTGTTTGACCGTAGAGCCACCTAGCGCCAGTCACATCAACTTCAGATTGGTCACATCAACGCCACCTAGCGGGTATTGGTCAACTCAAGAATAAGCGTAGAATATTTAACATGGCCATGTCGTGTCTTATAGTATTTATGTAGTCATTGGTTTTAATATGTTTACAGATTTTTTTGAGCGATTAAAACAATGTTTTTTAAATATAATATATTATAAGCTAAATTAACCATGAATATTATTAAGGGAAATGACTCTTTCTAGAATTAGTTTTCTAGGAAACTGTATTTGTCAAAAAATGATCGTTAACTACTTATCATATGTTTAATTATTTACGAAATTTGGAGATGCACCGCCGAAAAATCTGAGCCTTCTGACCCATTCCCGATAACGGCTAATCAGCCATTGTTTGGGGGTTGAACAATCGAGGGTTACCTGAAATATCGTTGTCCTGTAGACAGTCCTTGAACACATCTGATCTCTCAAACGGCCAGTACTCAACTCTACCTAACGCAACCTTGAAGCGCGGTAAGGATAAGGATCACCGAGGGAGACTATTGCTGTTATACCGCGGTAAAACAGTTCGCCTTCATTTTACTATCTATGCAACCCGCCAGCGTGTTTGAATGGAAGTATCACCAGTAATAAAGGGAATTGGTAAAAAGAATTCAACAAACAGATTAGCGATGTTGATACTCGGTTTCAAATGATTTCAATACTCGTATTATTATTTCGAAATCGAGTATCTGCGCAGAATGGTTTTGCGCACCGGCTTCGAACTCAGCTTTACCAATCAGATCGTTTTAGATAAACCTACACTTTTGCGTTCTATCTGTTAGACTGATCCACCAAGTATTTATTTTTTTAAACAATATGTGATTGACACTTGTAATACGTAATTAAATGTTATCCTGCCTCGACACAAATTCAGTAATTAAACGTTAGTACAATTATTACCAACATTAATAATTTAGTTGTTATTTAAAATAATTTAATTTACTATATTTTTTATAGAGATGGTAACCTATAAATATTTATTTAAATATAAATAATAACAATTAAATAATAATTTAATTAACTTTTTGTTAATGTGGAAATAAATGAATATTATTATTTTAAATTGAACTTGTTAACCAATCTAAATCATTTTAACTCAAAATCGTAATGTTTAATTGATGTGTAGTGAAAAATCAGCTTAGAAACTAATATAACCAAAGTAGAAACACCGATCATTTTGTTTGTAATTGACACAACACTAACGAATATCGTTGTCCGAGGATTTTATTTCGAATTCATACTCGCACATTACCTCCTCCTTGTTCCTAGTTACGAGGATTTCGTCCGAATATTTTAATACGAAACCGAGGATTTTAATACTCGGAATGCTCCGAGGATTTTGATACTCGGATTCACCGAGTATTTTAATTCTAACTCGCACATAACTAAAACAGATATCCACAAACATATCAATATATACAAATTCACTCTTTTCTTAATACTAAGGATTTAGAGAAACTATTTATTTCAAGTTTTGTTTTGGTATGAAACCCAATATCAAGAACTGTAATAAAATTATGATTAAGAGACTGTTTAAAAATATCCCTAAATTTGGAAAACTTGAATCAGTTTGTATGAAAATTATGAAGTTATAACCAGTCGATATAATGATGACCAAAATTTGTTTGTGTTTGGTACAATTGTATAGGTTTTTTTATAAAGCTTGAATTAACTGTCACACTAAAAACACATGTTACAATGCATCGAAAAACACTTGCAAACAAGATGTTACTTCTGGGAACTTTGAATACGTGTTTGAAATTGTAGAATTTGAAGGAATGTCCAATAATTAATTCGTATATAACAGAAAATCATTTACGATTGACTGTTTCCAACTACTTCAGATCTATAAAAATTTGAGAATCAACATTTTTTTCCTTTACTCACTTGATAGGGCTAAAAAAATGGCAACTTTTATTCAGGAATTAATAATTATTTTTTCTGTATAAAAATAATGTTGCTACTCTTTATTCTTTAAGAAACAGCTGTTAAACAAAGTTTTGCAAAGATAAGTTTTTAAGGAAATCTCTTTATAAAATGTCTCGCCATTTGATTTTGTGTAACTTTCCTGTAATTGTCTACTGGTTCACACCAATTCCTAATAAATATTGTGGTATAAAACATTATACCTGAAACAAAATCTATTAACAGTGCTTAATATTACAATTTGCCCTTAATTCACAAGGTGTAATATATTTAGTAATAATAAAGAGCTGGTGTAAGCCTGTGGATGTTCTAGACAATTACCAGAAAACATGATTTGTGTTTTCTATTTATAACTCTGTTATTCCTCAGCCTACAGAACAAATAAAAATAACAGTAGTGTTATTACAACTTTTACCTTAGTTATATTTTAAATTTCACTTTGAAAAAAAGAAAAATGTCTCTGGGAATAGCTTGAATTTGCGAAATTTGAAATACTTAAGTCCTGTATCTCTGACGGTTAAATATATAAAAACAATATTGAATAGTACAAAAAGGCTTAAATCATTGTGTTTCATTCAAAATCGTTGTAGAAAATAGGAGTTCCAATAAGAAAAGTTAGAGTTGACGGCCATATTGGAAAAATGTGGGTGACGACAAATTTCCTAATTAAAATATCTAGTTTTAACTCAAACAATCCTGGGGTACTTTTTGTACTTACTGAAATCAATGGTCACGCCTGTATAATTAGGTAATATTGACAATTTAAAATTTGTTTTTTTAAAAGGATAGTTTGGATTTTTATAAAAAAATTGGCGTCTATTTACATGTTTACCCTTATATTTTGATAAGAAAGAGGTATGATAGCAGACAGCTGGATGGATCATTGCGCACGTTTGGGAGTCACAAATGTGCGTTAAATTATTAACCTTGCTCGAGAGATGAAGAGGAAAATCATTAACTGTTTGCAGTTAATAGAAGCAGAATTGAATTTGGAGTCGAGGGGTGCTATTGAAATTTCAAAATTTTTAATATTTGTTCATTTTTATCTATTTTTTTTGTAAAGTTTTCAACATTTAATAATACCAATGATATGCACATCAATAGATGCAGAATGGAATAGAGAGTAAACCATTAAAAAATGATTTTGAAATCTTAAAGGGTTTACGAGTAATTGCAGTTTAAAGTTTTTTCAAAAAAGAACAAATTTTTTTTTTAAATCGATGATATGGGTACCAAAAGATGCAGAATTGAAAGAAGAATTAACCCTAAAAAAAATCACTTTGACATCTCAAATGGTTTGAGTTATTGCAATTTATATCTCAATAAAAATACCAGATTTTAACATTTCACGTTTTGCCACTTACAATACCTTTTTAAATTGCCTGTACCTCCCTAACTCATCCTAATGATATGATTTTACAGGAGGAAAGAAGAAAGTTCACATTTTACTGTGGTGTTTTCAATTCAAAAATATCTCTTAGTTTCTGAGTAATTAATTCGAGAAAACAGCCAATTTTCAAACTTTGCAAAATGGTAAGGGTACCCTCTTGCAGTTTTTTTAGGCGAAAAAGTGAGTTTTTGATTGTTTTATAGCTTAAGTATGTAATGTCAGAATGACACTTATTTATACAGCTGTTTAGTTTTACCAATAACCGAAATGTAAAGATAACCTCGTGAAGTAGGGGATAATTTGTTCATAAATATCTAAACAACAATTCATATAGAACATTAATATGAAAATGTCATCAACACCTGAAGTTCATTATATAAGAACAGAAAGGATAACACTACATCGACCCTGTAGCAATAGAGAACAATCATCAATCATTGTAACAACTTTAAATAGACGTTTTCTTCAATATTTACCCTTGTATTCAATGTTTTCAAGTGATTTACTGGAGGTTCCCATCGTTCTGCTGTTGTGTGTAGCTTTGTAACCTCTACTAGGCAGCTGTACATGTAGGAACAAGTGGGAGTGGCAACATACAAACACATATATGCCAAAGTGTCTGGTACATACCTATGTTAACCAATATTTGTTGACATTGTTGATATTAATATAAATTAACAGATAAGAAGCATTACACAAACATTATCAATTACATAGAAATGAATGTATTTATGTAATTTTATAAACTTGCATGTAAATGTATACAAAAATACAACTAAAATGTATTTCAAGAATTACAGTTCTGCTAATTAATTATTAAAAGTTTAAAATAGCTCTTACATATAATTATAGTTCCATACAAAGTTTTTACACAATGTCCAGTACAGTGGCGGCTTACTCATAAGGACTCTCGGACGCCCCCCCCCCCCCAATGACAATATTATTTTAATAATGTAAATACCTATATGTATTTAATTCTTTGGAGATAAATGAATTATGAATTGCCGCTATGGATTTCACCATCATTTGTAGCGGAAGTTTTACAATATAAAATATTTGACGAATGTATTCTGGAGTTCGGACGGTGGCCAGAGCGTCTCAGTTTCATTGCATTTAGTCATATGGGGCAAGCAGCAGACAGAGCTGAGGGTGCCGTGACGTCATTTACACAGCGTGTAATGGGCTTCTAGGGCAGAGTCCGAAGCTGCGCGCGCAGACATCAATCAGTGAAGCCACCATAAATTAGATGTTCCGCATTACTAAAAACCTTGTTTTCGATGGGCAAAAAAAGTTGGCGCAACTGTTCTAAATAGTGTCTCGCCACTCACACGAGTTGTTTGTTTATGTTTTTAAGTTTAACCCTTTGTGATTGTGAATGTTAAGTGAATGATAACATGCCTTCCCTTACGTGTATAAAATAAAACAGAGCCCTCCCATTGCCCTTAACCATCGGCCGCTACTGCTTCAGTATTTTAAAGTTACAAATATCCGTATCAGTTAGAATTATACCAAATTTCAAACCCAGGTTTAACAAACAATTTATACCATACAACTGAGCTGTCTATTGTTGTGACCTGATACTACTTTGTGTTCTACTCGGCCGACAGTGGAAATGTTTTTCTAAAACTTTCTCTGAGGTACAGAGGATATTACAGATACGAGGTTCAAACATCGTATAACTAACAAAATGTTAGTAAGGATATATCAGGAGCAGGCATTAAAGACAGGTATGTAGAGTAGTCGGTGTGAAGAATTGAATATTCTGTACTTCAATTCTGCTTTACTGTGAAATAATATCACATCAGTACATGGGCGTACCCAGCGAGGGGCAGCTGCCCCCCCTGGAAGCAAAAAAATAAATCTTTATTATACATTTTGTTGCTGGAATTTAATACAATTCTTGAAATAACTATTTTAATAATCAATTGTATATTGAATGACCATGGCTTGCCCCCCCCCCTAGTTTTGATCCTGGGTACGCCCTTGCATCAGTACTTCCTCGTAGAGGTTGGAGTACAAACAATCTATCGTGGTTGATACCCAAGGTCGATGTATAAACTCACTCTTATAATAATCCTCTGGACATTTACTTCAGTCTCACATTTTATACTTTAACGAGTAAAGGATTCTTTCTACAGATACTCCTTCACTGTTAAGGATAATTTGACCCATATGGAGTAGAGTTGTAACGGATATCCGGTATCCGACCGGATAGTTGCAACTATCCGGCCGGGTACCGGATACTTAACCCTTTGCCATCGGAATGGATATTTGCCCCTATTCCTCAGCGATCGCGCGGCCAGCTCTACTGGCCGCCGCCATTCGCATGCCAAGTCAGATTTTTTCCACAGCAGTTGTCCTTTGCGATCGGACGGCCAGCGGTGCTGGCCAACATGAAATCCAACGAACGCTCGGGCGTCCAGCAGGACTGGCCAACAATGTATGTTATCGTTTGTAATATTCAAACTATGGTATGATGTCTGTAGAGTGCTGAAAACTAGTGATGAATTATTGAATTAAATGATCAGCAGGTTTACAACATTATATCGTAAAAATTGTGGTAAACTAAGGTAAAACAAAGTACTGTGCGGTGTGTAGCCATAGGAGACAAGGAAAAGTAAGAAAAAGGACAAAGTGTTTTTGTAAAACTAGTTTAAAAAATCCTGGACTTCATATGGGTGAATGTTTTGAAAAATACCACTCGGTGAAAAAAATTAAAGAAGATTAAAACACAATACTGACTTATCATTTGTACGAGTGACAAATAGATGTACTTTTTACACGTTTAGTAAATAAGTAATTAATTTCACTTTCAATTTTCAAACAAATTAAATGTATGTCATAATTCAATATCTTATTTGTTTTCGAGATTCAATAAAACAGCAGTATAAAATTACAATTGATTTATTACAATTTAAATCCCCTATGCTAACATTGCAGGTTTACAGTGAAAACAATTCCGAGCTGCCGGAAGAAAGCCGACATTATGAATGTCGAGTTGACGCGGAGTGGAGCGTGGCCAATACAGCTGGCCGTCCGACCGCCGGAACCAATTTATGCGGAAAGAATTCCGAGTGGCTGCTGACTGTGTTGTGGCCACTCCTACTAGCCTTCCGATCGCAAAGGGTTAATTATGTAAATGAAATTAATAAAACAACAATTAATAAAAACAAACATACATTTGGAACTGCACCAATCGAACAATATCAGCTGTTGATATAAACAATAGTTATTTGTGCAACTAGTGAGCAAAGTGGCACTTTTTTAAACGAGAGAAAAATGTTGACGCACGAGGCTTGCCGAATGCGTCAAATTTATCGAGTTTAAAAAAGATACTTTGCTCACGAATTGCACATTATACTTTGTCTACAGTTGTTATTTTGTGACAAATAAAAAACATACTTCAGCAGTAACACAATTTAATAAAAAATTAATTTAATACAATAGTGTTCAACCTCACGTCAAAACTGAGGTTATTTATGAATATTACAAATAACTTAGGTGTATTGTTGAGGAAACGGGATTGCCAACTTCAAAACTCGGCAAACGAAAAATACTCTCCTAGTACATACACTGTCAATCATCTTCATGAATAATTACTTCCTTTTTCTACTTTAAAACGTTGTTTTGTTGTTTATTTGTGTTATTTTACATGTAAGAATTAAATCTAACCTACATACGGGACATTTCCTGTATATTATAAATCAATTCAAATAAACTTAACCTAAATATCGTTTTGTTCGGTTGCGATTCGGAGTGAGCAAAGTAGTGGGCAAAGTGGAACTGTTGAGAAATCAGCTGTTTTGCAACTAATTTAAATGAACAAAATGCCAATTTGTCAACAACTGTAGTCTCAACTCTATAGGTTTTGCCTCGTATTTATTATCTCAGGGTATTTTTTTGTTAAAGCTATATTTTGAGACAATGCAAAGTTTGAAGTATATAGGATTGTCTGTGTAGACGGGTTGTTACAGACAGTCTAAGACAAGTGTCGACCTAACAATTTAAATATGTAAGTCTTTCCTGTAAAGTTTATTTTAAACTCTAAATCCGAAGGCTATTGTAAATAATTTTAAGGTGTAGTGCAATTCTTAGAAGCAAGGTCGTTTTACTAGCCAGCGCCCCTTCGTCCTTCAGTGTCTGTCAAGTTTACAAAACAAAAAGGTCACTGAAGTGAAGTGGTACGTGATGACTGTTACTTACAAAAACATACAGACCTAAGTCATTATTGACATGACCTTCAGGTGAGTACCAGTTTGGAAATCATAGCTTCATGTAGTCCTGGGTTAGATCCTTTTCATGTTTTCAATCAGGTCTTTCTTGACCAATTCTTGTTCTTTTTCGGGGCTGACGCTATTAGACTATTCTAGGGTTAAGGGTCTTTATTTTATGCTCTTTTCTTTTTTGAAGTTATACTTCTTTGCGCTCGTTGGGATGGGGTGTTGGTCGAGAAACCGCGTCACGCTAAAACTGAGAAAAATCGAGCGTTCGGGTAGACTCGACGGCAGTCGTAAACGTTCGGGCGCTCCCCATCAGCTACAGAGACACAGGTGTTCGTATCAGCCGAGGCAAAACCGAGTAAATGATACTTTCTAACCATGGTCCTAGTGTTTTAGTATATTGTTATTGATTGTAAGAAAACTCTTGAATATTATAACAGCACAATTATACATTTTTGTGTTATCATGAAATGCTATAGACTGATGCTAGTTTAGTTTATTCAAAACAGACCTAGGCTAGACAAAGTTGATTAAGATTTTTACTGCCCGCCTGATTTATGGCCTACTGACATTGTCGTAAATTAATATTACACTATAAGGTTATAATATAGTAACGGTTGCATAAAATAACAAGTGAATGGCCAAAGAAGTATAACTTCCACCGTCTGGTCCGACGCAGACAGTTTTTTTTATAAGGCGATGATGACCTTATAGTTTAAAGAACCTTTAAAAAAATGGTCATTTTCAGTTGTGAAGGAACTACCTAAATTAGTCTTAAATTTGTTTATTGTTTTGTAGGGGGGGGGGGGGGTAACTCAACATTTTTAATAGATTGTATGATACCAATACCTTTAAACAGACTTTGGCGGGAAACATTACGACATAATTTGGCTTAAATTTATGTATCAAAAAATGAATCTATATACCTTTGGGAATTTTCTGTTTTCAGATACACTTGTACACACCCGATGAAATGAAGAATCTTTACCAAACGATTCCTCGAGAAGTGTTGCCAAAAGATTATAACGGTGAAGAAGCGTCTACAGATTCATTATCAAGTAAGCATTGCTTTACAGCAGAGCAGGTTCAGCATGAGGGGGAGGGAGGGGGCAGCTTGTGTGATTAAAATTGAGTTTTTATTAACAGCAGTCAGGTTTACTTTACTTTTTTTTTACCGTTATTTCTGAACGGTAATATTTCTTTCACACTATTTTTCCACGCGGGTTTGGCTCAGTAATCTTCACAAGTTTGAACAAAATCGGTAGAGCTCATATTGAGAAATTACCACTTTTTATTTTGGCCATTTTTTAAGTAGCTGACTATTAGTCTTCACATTTCTTATTTTATTGCCCCACGACCGAAAAGTCGTTCAACAAGTTTTATGATTATACAAAATTTCTTTATAAATAAAAAGTAGAAAAAAATATTAAATTAATTTTGTTGATTTTTAAACCCACTTTTCAAAAAAGAAAAAAAAAACACACTACAAGGTACTAATTCAAATTATTACAAAGTAAAGACTGAGCAATTAGAATTTGAAATTATAATTTATGAATTTTAGGAACTACCACATTACCTTTTGTAGTTTAAATTTAAATTAGTACTTTTTACTAAGTGTGTTTTGTTTTTTTATCTTTATTTTTTTAATTAATTTTTTTTTCTAGTAAAATGGGTTTTAAAATTTGTTTTTTACTTTTTAGTTATAAACACAGTATTATTTTTGGAAAAGTGAATGTTTAAATTTTTTAAAATTTGAATTTTATTATAAAAATTGTTAAAGCTAATTTGATAAAATCATAATATTGTTTTGTTTTTCTTCAGCCAGCTACCCTTTGTAATACTTTATAGATTTAGTATGACTTAACAACCTCCTGAATATTATGAAATATTTAAATACAATATTTCTGATTGGCTGTGCTTTAGGTAATAACAATTGAATAACGGGTAATAAATGCAGAGATAAAATTGAATTTTAAAATTTAATCTTTACTAATGCAAAGTAAAATGTATGTTTAGATTTGTTAGATTATTGTGTTCAGGCAAAGCTTGTTACAACGTTGAAGCAGGAAAGATAGAGGAGAGCTTCTTTGTCTGTGTAGCTCCCTGAGAATGAAGGAAAACTCTCCCCCCCCCGTCAGTTCGAACTTATCCATTATAGTCTGTATGAAGTAACCTGTCTCCTGACCCTCCAGCTACCTGGGACAGGCCCGGGCCATTCACCGGCACTCGGCGTCGCCCGCAGTTGTTTACCTAATTAGTCGCCTATAAGCTTCCCCACTAGCTTAAGTAACTTTTTTACCTAAATCATAATTTCCGAAATGTTATCAAATATTTGAAAAGTACATAAAAAAATAAGATCAACGATACTAAACAAGGGCAAATTTGATACGTAATTTCATTGTCATATTGTTACATAAAACCAACTTTATTATTAAAAGCTTTAAACAGACTACTTCTATATTTCTTATTCCCTCTATAATCTATTGTTTGTTTTTTATCAAATTTGCCCTTGTTTAGTATCGTTGATCTTATTTTTTTATGTACTTCTCAAATTTTTGATAAAATTTCGGAAATTAAGATTCGGCTAAAAAAGTTACTTAAGCTAGTGGAGAAACTAAAAGGTGACTATTTAGGAAAACAGCTGTGGATGTCGCAGAGTGCAAGTGAATGACCTGGGCCTGTCCCAGGTAGTCGAAGGGTCAGGAGACAGGTTACTTCATACAGACTGTAGTGTGCTCAATGTCTTTACCTTGCGTATCTGTGTTTAACCTCAGGATAGGCAAACTGAAAACATAATTTCTTGCTAATTGTCTATAATACCTAAAATTGTCCTAAATCCTAAATATTATTGAATTATCTTCTTTTTTAATTGTATTAATAAAATCCATTGCTTATTCTACCGTGTTTTATAGGCAAAGTTGCTCATTCTAACATTTGTCTCGTATTAATATTACTGTTATTTCGTACATTTGTCATCATTTGTGTAGAAGAAACAATACACGACGTTTCGAGAGTATAAATCAACTACCGTTATCAAGTGCCTAACTTACAAACTACAACATGCAGACAGAACACACTCCTAGATGTCTAAGCCTATGTTATGAAACTAAACCTAATGAAAAAACCACCCAGGACAAACCCTGAGCGGTCAAAAACTAAAAAGAAACTCACATTTGATCCAGGAAACCACAAGGTTTAGTTTTTCATTACGTTTAGTTTCTGAACATAGGCCTAGACATCTAGGCGTCAGCATGTTTTAGTTTGTAAGTTAGGCACTTGATAACTGGAGTTGATTTATACTCTCGAAACGTCGTGTATTGTTTCTTATAGACAAATGATGTCAAATGTCCGAAACAACAATAATATATAAATACAAATATTCCATCATTAGGTAATAATTTTTTTAAAATAGAATTTGTCTCGTAGTTTGCATTTCATACAATAACCTGTTTCTTGAAATAAACTAGGCTACAGTTAATTTGTTGTTAAATTTGCTGTACAATTAACGATTTTCGAGTTATTAGACGTTATAACGGCAGTTAATTTATTTCCAAAATGTTAATGTTGTTTTGTACAGAATACAAAATGGCGGAGAGACAGAAAAGTAAGCTTGTTTCAAATAAACTAACTCTCGTTCTGTGTTTATTTCAACTCAAGAAGGAACAATCCCCAAATATATCCGACACACCCTTTATATGTGGGAAGTATAAGTTGAAAAGAAACATATTTCTACATTTCACCGCGATTGGTTGACGCGTTTAGCCGTAATTGCGTAACAAACGAAATGTCAAATACAAGACTTCCTTTCATCAGACACAGCAGTAATTCTGTTTAAGGCAATAACTTGTTTAACATAACAAACACGCCAAGGTAAACGGTTGAAACTTTATGACCACTACAGAGCTGTAAAAAACTTAATTACCTTGCAAGTCAGTCAAGGACAGACGTGCAGCATGGGATCCACATTATTAAGATTCAATACGTAATTATAATAATTACGTAATTCAATACGTAATTCAATACGAGACTTCTAATACGTAATTAAATGTTATCCTGCCTCGACACAAATTCAGTAATTTAACGTTAGTATAATAATTATTACCAACATTAATAATTTAGTTGTTATTTAAAATAAGTTAATTTACTATATTTTTTATAAAGATGTTAACCTATTAATATTTATATAAATATAAATAATAATTTAATTAACTTTTTGTTAATGTGGAAATAAATGAATATTATTATTTTAAATTGAACTTGTTACCCAATTTAAATCATTTTAACTCAAAAACGTAATGTTTAATTAATGATTGTGTAGTGAAAAATCAGCTTAGAAACTAATATAACCAAAGTAGAAACACCGATCATTTTGTTTGGAATTGACACAACACTAACGAATATCGTTGTCCGAGGATTTTATTTCGAATTCATACTCGCACATTACCTCCTCCTTGTTCCTAGTTACGAGGATTTCGTCCGAATATTTTAATACGAAACCGAGGATTTTAATACTCGGAATGCTCCGAGGATTTTGATACTCGGATTCACCGAGTATTTTAATTCTAACTCGCACATCACTAAAACAGATATCCACAAACATATCAATATATACAAATTCACTCTTTGTATTAAGGATTTAGAGAAATTATTTATTTCAAGTTTTGTTTTGGTATGAAACCCAATATCAAGAACTGTACTAAAGTTATGATTAAGAGACTGTTTAAAAATATCCCTAAATTTGGAAAACTATTGAATCAGTTTGAATGAAAATTATGAAGTTATAACCAGTCGATATAATGATGACCAAAATTCGTCTGTGTTTGGTATGATTGTATAGGTTTTTTTATCAAGCTTGAATTAACTGTCACACTACCACAGAGGTAAAAACATGTTACAATGCATCGAAAAGCACTTACAAACAAGATGTTACTTCTGGGAACTTTGAATACGTGTTTGTAATTGTAGATTTTGAAGGAATGTCCAATAATTAATTCGTATATAACAGAAAATCATTGACGATTGACTGTTTTCAACTACCTACTTCAGATCTATAAAAATTTGAGAATCAACATTTTTTTCCTTTACTCACGTGATAGGGCTAAAAAAATGGCAACTTTTATTCAGGAATTAATAATTATTTTTTTCTGTATAAAAATAATGTTGCTACTCTTTATTCCTTAAAAAACAGCTGTTAAACAAAGTTTTGCAAAGATAAGTTTTTAAGGAAATCTCTTTATAAAATGTCTCGCCATTTGATTTTGTGTAACTTTCCTGTAATTGTCTACTGGTTCACACCAATTCCTAATAAATATTGTGGTATAAAACATTATACCTGAAACAAAATGTATTAACAGTGCTTAATATTACAATTTGCCCTTAATTCACAAGGTGTAATAATAAAGAGCTGATGTAAGCCTGTGGATGTTCTAGACAATTACCAGAAAATATGATTTGTGTTTTCTATTTATAACTCTGTTATTCCTCTGCCTACAGAACAAATAAAAATAACAGTAGTGTTATTACAACTTTTACCTTAGTTATATTTTAAATTTCACTTTGAAAAAGAAGAAAAACGTCTCTGGCAATAGCTTGAATTTGCGAAATTTGAAATACTCAAGTCCTGTATCTCTAAAGGCTGATTTACACGGGTAGAGTTGTTGGTAGAGTAGAGTTTCTAGTAGAGTTACTATCTTGATCACTCTACCGGTTTTAAACAAGCGACTGTTTACACGTAGTAGAGTGTTGATGATAGTTTGTGAACTGTGTGTTCCTCCTCAATTCCTCAAAATGAGTGTTGTTGCAAAGAAAAGGAAATTAATGAAAGTCATTCCTAGAATTTTAAGTATCCTTATAAGAGAAGTTACTGAGGCTATAGATGAGGAGGCAAATAGAAAACGAACAGAATGGGTCAGGGAATGGCTTCAAAGAAGGAATACATGTGGAGCATCTGCTCTATTGTTAACCGAGCTAGCCATGGAGGATGTGGAAGAATACAAAAAATGTTTGAGGATGACGCCAATAAAATTTAATGAACTATTGAGTATGGTTAGTGACAAAATCAAACGGGAAGACACAACAATGCGTGAATCGATACCTTCTAGGTTAAAGCTCGAGGTTACATTGAATTTTCTAGCAACTGGGAACAGCTACAGGAGCCTATCTCATTTCTTTAGAGTTTCAATACCAGCAATTTCTAAATTTGTGCCTGAGGTTTGTGAAGCAATCTCTGAAGTACTCAATGACTCAATAAATGTAAGTAGCAATACAAGTTAATAGATTTAGTAATTTTGAAAATGATTTAGTTATAAATATATAAAATACGATATTCTGTTAAGTCTATTACTGTCCTCAGGTAACTAAGAAATAAAAATCTTGTGTACAAAAAACACGTTTATTGGAAAATAATTGACAATTAAAGAGGCTGACAGTGAAGTTTTAGTTTTCAGTCATGTCCATTTCACATCAGAAGTGTTGCATCTTCAAGGGAATCATTTTGGTCAAATTCCAAAATAACTTCCTGGTTGATGTCTCCTTCCTCGATAAACACCAAATCAGACGAAGTTGAATTGCGGGAACAGTTAACTGTGTAGTTATCACTTGAAGTAGGCGTCCACGTTTTCTCCTGAGAGATAATACTTAATCTGTGCTTCATTAATACACCCTGAATTTCATGTTGAGCTAGCAATGCTGTTGCCGTAGGTAATACCTTTAGGCTAGCAGCAACATAGTTACCAAATGCGTCATGTTCATTTGTATTATATTCTTTTTCACATACGGATTCGGTGACACGTCGGAGATCATGTACTGCATCAGCTAAGTGTTCAATCTTTCTTTTCTTAATGATCGGCTTTTCTTTGTATTTTTCCGATGCCGATCTCTTGGCAGATAATACTTCTCGGTTGTGTTGTGGACGTTGTGGTGTCTGTGTTTCAGAATTATCGTCATCAATAATTTGGTCAAACTCGTTTTCCTCCATGTTTTCAGGCTTACGAACAACAGATTCCTGAAAAAAAATATATATATATATTGTAAAGTCTAATAAATTTTTTGTTTTCTTTTTACAGGTTCCATGTAAAGAAGAATGGAAACGTATTGCTGAGGGGTTTGAGAGAAGTTGGAACTTCCCCAATTGTTGTGGGGCAATAGACGGAAAACATGTTATAATTAAAGCTCCACCAAATTCTGGCAGTGAATATTTTAACTACAAGGGAAGCCACAGCATTGTGCTAATGGCTGTAGTTGACCACCGATACCGTTTTGTGTATGTTAATGTTGGTTTTAAAGGATCTAACTCTGATGGAGGTGTATTTCAAAATTGTGCATTGTACGAAGCATTAGAACAGAATTTATTACCTGATGGCCTATTTCTTGTCGGGGATGACGCTTTCCCATTGAAAATGTATTTGATGAAGCCTTACACTGGATACAGAAAACGGCTTACTGTTACTGAACAAGTATACAATTACCGGTTGAGTAGGGCTAGACGAATTTCTGAAAATGCGTTTGGAATACTGGTCAGCCGGTTTCGGGTTTTTGAGCGACCCTTGTCTGTGCATACTACAACGGTAAATAAAATAGTTAGCGCTTCATGTTGCCTTCATAACTGGCTTACAGACACGTCACCAGAGACATATCTGGTCCATGGTTCTGTTGACAATGAAAACTTAGATACTGGAGTTGTAATTCCTGGCCAATGGCGGCAAGAAATCAATGAACTACGACATCTTGAACCTTATGGTGGTCCACAGTCAACAAATATGGCAAAAAAAATTAGAAACCACTTACAATCTTACTTTAGTGGCGAAGGAGCTGTACCATGGCAGTACAAAAATGTGTTTTGATCTAAATTGTTGTTGTTTTGATATAAGTATGCATTTACAGAATATTGGCTTTTTTGTAGTATATAATACATTAAAACAATGTTTACTCACCACAGAGTCATCAGTTTTTTTATTTCCTTTTGCAGATTTCACGATGGTATCCATTATGGGGAACCATTTAAGGTTTGGTACGTAAACTTCTGCAGAGCCTGAACCAGATTTCTTTGACTTTAGTATTTTTAAGCGCTCTTGATTATAAGTACATCTCAGGTTTTTTATTTTCTGTTTCAACTCGCTAACTCCAAATCCTACCATTCCAAACCTTTTGACAATTTCCTCTTCTGCAGCTTGTCTTTTGTTACGATTCCTATAATTAACAGTCCCTAGATTCCACAGACATTCATATTCATTGTACAGCTCCATTAATTTACAAGTTTCATCTTCCGTAAACTTCATATTCAAACAGAACAAAATAGCAACAATACCAGTCACAAGACAGCGTCACTCTACCAGAAACTCTACTCTACTGCCGACGGATCACGTTTACACAAGTATAGTGTGCAGGAGAGTGACAATTTTGCTAGTGGTGGGGGAAGTAGAGTAGAGTTACTTTCCCACATGCTGCTAGTAACTATACTCTACTACCTACTTGCTACTCTACTAGCTACTAGACGCTAGTAAGCGTTTACATGAGTAGAGTTACTCGACTAGAAACTCTACTCTACCAACAACTCTACCCGTGTAAACCAGGCTTAACAGTTAAATATATTTAAAAAAATTGAATAGTGCAAAAGGCTTAAATCATTGTGTTTTATCCAAAATCGTTATAGAAAGTAGGAGTTCAAATAAGAAAAGTTAGAGTTGACGGCCATATTGGAAAAATGCGGGTGACGACAAATTTCCTAATTAAAATATCTAGTTTTAACTCAAACAATTCTGGGGTACTTTTTTGTACTTACTGAATAAATCAATGGTCACGCCTGTATAATTAGGTAATATTGGCAATATAAAATTTGTTTTTTTTAAAAGGATAGTTTGGATTTTTATAAAAAAATTGGCGTCTATTTACATGTTTACCCTTATATTTCGATAAGAAAGAGGTATGATAGCAGACAGCTAGATGGATCATTGCGCACGTTTGGGAGTCATAAATGTGCGTTAAATTATTAACCTTGCTCGAGAGATGAAGAGGAAAATCATTAACTGTTTGCAGTTAATAGAAGCAGAATTGAATTTGGAGTCGAGGGGTGCTATTGAAATTTCAAAATTTTTAATATTTGTTTATTTTCATGTATTTTTTGTAAAAATTTCAACATTTAATAATACCAATGATATGCACATCAATAGATGCAGAATGGAATAGAGAGTAAACCATTAAAAAATGATTTTGAAATCTTAAAGGGTTTACGAGTAATTGCAGTTTAAAGTTTTTTCAAAAAAGAACAAATTTTTTTTTTAAATCGATGATATGGGTACCAAAAGATGCAGAATTGAAAGAAGAATTAACCCTAAAAAAAATCACTTTGACATCTCAAATGGTTTGAGTTATTGCAATTTATATCTCAATAAAAATACCAGATTTTAACATTTCACCACTTGCAATACCTTTTTAAATCGCCTGTACCTCCCTAACTATACATCTAATGATATGAAATTTTACAGGAGGAAAGAAGAAAGTTCACATTTTACTATGGTGTTTTCAATTCGAAAATATCTCTTAGTTTCTGAGTAATTAATTCGAGAAAACAGCCAATTTTCAAACTTTGCAAAATGGTAAGGGTACCCTCTTGCAGTTTTTTTAGGCGAAAAAGTGAGTTTTTGATTGTTTTATAGCTTAAGTATGTAATGTCAGAATGACACTTATTTATACAGCTGTTTAGTTTTACCAATAACCGAAATGTAAAGATAACCTCGTGAAGTAGGGGATAATTTGTTCATAAATATCTAAACAACAATTCATATAGAACATTAATATGAAAATGTTATTAACACCTGAAGTTCATTATATAAGAACAGAAAGGATAACACTACATCGGCCCTGTAGCAATAGAGAACAATCATCAATCATTGTAACAACTTTAAATAGACGTTTTCTTCAATATTTACCTTTGTATTTAATGTTTTCAAGTGATTTACTGGAGGTTCCCATCATTCTGCTGTTGTGTGTAGCTTTGTAACCTCTACTAGGCAGCTGTACATGTAGGAACAAGTGGGAGTGGCAACATACAAACACATATATGCCAAAGTGTTTGGTACATACCTATGTTAACCAATATTTGTTGACATTGTTGATATTAATATAAATTAACAGATAAGAAGCATTACACAAACATTATCAATTACATAGAAATGAATGTATTTATGTAATTTTATAAACTTGCATGTAAATGTATACAAAAATACAACTAAAATGTATTTCAAGAATTACAGTTCTGCTAATTAATTATTAAAAGTTTAAAATAGCTCTTACATATAATTATAGTTCCATACAAAGTTTTTACACAATGTTTAGTACAGTGGCGGCTTACTCATAAGGACTCTCGGACGCCCCCCCCCCCCAATGACAATATTATTTTAATAATGTAAATACCTATATGTATTTAATTCTTTGGAGATAAATGAATTATGAATTGCCGCTATGGATTTCACCATCATTTGTAGCGGAAGTTTTACAATATAAAATATTTGACGAATGTATTCTGGAGTTCGGACGGTGGCCAGAGCGTCTCAGTTTCATTGCATTTAGTCATATGGGGCAAGCAGCAGACAGAGCTGAGGGTGCCGTGACGTCATTTACACAGCGTGTAATGGGCTTCTAGGGCAGAGTCCGAAGCTGCGCGCGCAGACATCAATCAGTGAAGCCACCATAAATTAGATGTTCCGCATTACTAAAAACCTTGTTTTCGATGGGCAAAAAAAGTTGGCGCAACTGTTCTAAATAGTGTCTCGCAACTCACACGAGTTGTTTATGTTTTTAAGTTTAACCCTTTGTGATTGTGAATGTTAAGTGAATGATAACATGCCTTCCCTTACGTGTATAAAATAAAACAGAGCCCTCAACCATCGGCCGCTACTGCTCCAGTATTTTAAAGTTACAAATATCCGTATCAGTTAGAATTATACCAAATTTCAAACCCAGGTTTAACAAACAATTTATACCATACAACTGAGCTGTCTATTGTTGTGACCTGATACTACTGTGTTCTACTCGGCCGACAGTGGAAATGTTTTTCTAAAACTTTCTCTGAGGTACAGAGGATATTACAGATACGAGGTTCAAACATCGTATAACTAACAAAATGTTAGTAAGGATATATCAGGAGCAGGCATTAAAGACAGGTATGTAGAGTAGTCGGTGTGAAGAATTGAATATTCTGTACTTCAATTCTGCTTTACTGTGAAATAATATCACATCAGTACATGGGCGTACCCAGCGAGGGGCAGCTGCCCCCCGGAAGCAAAAAAATTAATCTTTATTGTACATTTTGTTGCTGGAATTTAATACAATTCTTGAAATAACTATTTTAATAATCAATTGTATATTGAATGACCATGGCTTGCCCCCCCCCTAGTTTTGATCCTGGGTACGCCCTTGCATCAGTACTTCCTCGTAGAGGTTGGAGTACAAACAATCTATCGTGGTTGATACCCAAGGTCGACGTATAAACTCACTCTTATAATAATCCTCTGAACATTTACTTCAGTTTGACATTTTATACTTTAACGAGTAAAGGATTTTTTCGATAGATACTCCTTCACTGTTAACAATAATTTGACTCATATGGAGGTCTTGTACATCAATAACTATAAGGTTCAACAAACCATCAAGAGATAAGATCCATTAAGCAGTGCAATCATCAGCAGTGATCAAGATAACAAGTGACACTACCTATGTTTATTTATTTTATTGCCAACAAAATTTGTATTTAAATTTCAGATGAAATGATAAAATATTCATGTTTATATCTGACTCATAAAACTCAACGTTTAGTTTTACCAGGAAATATTTATATATGTATCTAGTTTAAAAAAAAAAAAAGAAGAAGTTTTTAATTGTTTATCGTTTTTATCATAACAACACAACCGAAATTATATTTTACATTTTGGAAAAGGGTCTGACGTATTTTTATGGCATATCTAGCTGACGGCCGCAGTTCCATCTGGGGATAGTTTAATGAAGAAATATTTTTTGTAGCACAACCCTAATAGTGGTGCTATGGAAATAAATTATGCCCAAATACAGCAACACACCAATTTCGATCAAAACCAACCAATAAATAACAAAGATATGATACTTCTTTTAGGGGTAAAAAACATCCTTGGAGTGGAACATTTTCAAAAACATTTCTTAGTATGAGACTACAGATCTACCCAAAACATGTTTAAAAAATTCATAGATCTAGAGATATGCTTTAAGGGTAAAAAACACCCTTGGAGTGGAACATTTTCAAAATCCTTTCTATGTACGCATCTACAGACCTACCCCAAACCATATATTAAAAATCATACTCTAGGATTCTTGGATCAAATTGTATGAAGAACTTGTAATAATTGATGATGACATATCACAAAATAAACCCCAGGGAGTTGCAAGACTTGTGGAAAAACATTTGCCAGAAAATATTCCTAAACCTGTCGGAATCTATCACTTACAAATAAGATCTGTAGTATGCTCAGCAAAAGCAAAAAAAAAAAGTAACTCAGGAAAAGCTTCACGAATGCTTACAAGTGTGGCAATGCAATGAATGTTTCAAATTGTCCCATACGAAGAAGACATTCGCAACTAAGATTAATTAATTATATTTTTTTACCGAAGGTCATTTGATGTGTAGTTTTACTCTTATCTGTTTTTATATTTTATAGTAGTAATACTTGGACAGACATAGACATATCATTTACAATGCTTTGGACAATTTTTGTTTTTATCGAAATAAGACATAAAATAACATTTAAGAGGTGGAAAAATAAAACTTGAATAAAAATTATCATCATTTGTTATATTATTAATACTGACTTCAAGAAAATATCAGCTGGAGTACCCCAGGGTAGTGTTCTTGGACCAATACTGTACTTACTGTAGACCAGTGACACACCACTAAATCAAGACACCACAACGGCCACCTTTGCCGACGATACCACTATTCTGACTGTAGGGAATACGGTAGAAGAAGCAACTGGTAAGCTACAAAATGCGGTCAACAAAGTTAATGCTTGGACAAAAAAGTGGCGCATTAAATTAAATGAAACAAAATCAACTCGTGTAAATTTTACAAACAGGAAAATGAAGAAGATAACAGTTTACTTAAACAAACAAGAAATCCCATACGCAAATGAGGCTAAGTATCTTGGTATGACACTCGACGCTAAATTGAAATGGAAAGCGCATGTTAAGAAGAAAAAAGATGAGCTAACTATCAAGTATAGGAAAATGTATTGGTTGATTGGACGAAGTTCCCAACTTAACATGCACAACAAATTACTGTTGTATAAACAAATTTTGCAAACCAATCCGGAGGTATGGTTTGCAACTTTGGGGTTGCACCAAGAAGTCCAATATTAAAATTATTCAAAACTTCCAAAACAAGGTGCTACGAGGAATTGTTAACGCCCCTTGGTATATTAGGAATGATGACATCCACAGTGATTTAAAGATGAACACGGTAAATGAGGAGATTAAAATCATGGCAATCAGGCATTCAAAGAAGCTCACTAATCATGAAAATCCAGTTGTGCTCCAGATCTTGAATACCAACAGTGTAATAAGGAGACTTAAGAGAACCAAGCCTGAAGATTTAGTGCAGTGATGATACTTATTTCCTGCAGTTCTACTGTGGATATCCGGTGGATTTAATCAGTGGGCTAATTTCCGCCTAATAGTGAACTGTATATTATATATAAGCTACTAGATAAGTTTTATTACTTAGTTGTAGTAAAAAATAATAATAATAAAAAAAAATTGTTATATTACATGCCATTTTCATGTGGTGCTCAAATTGTTAAAAGTTTGTTTTATCTCCAGATAGCTTTAGAGAAAGTAATGATGGTCATCTTCAATTGGTATATCCAAAAGAAGTTTAAAACAAATATTATATTTTGTGTTTTATTAAAGTTTCTGATTTATCTATACTACATATTTTTCTATATCTTATAATTTTATTTTTAAATCACTAAAAAATAACTTGTACCAACCTCAATTTTGAGTTCATGATCAGTGCTCATTTCATGGTTTCTTCAAAGTCTTTTTTCTATGTGGAAATTAGATGCAAAAGGAAATTTCTCTTTGTACGACGAGGCTGAATAAGATTCTTTCCAAATTAAAAGAGCATTCAGAAAGTAACCGCCATTGTGTAACATGAGAAATAGTGAGGGTAGCGACACCCATCTTGTGGTTCAGCAGCTCATTATGCTCCAAGCTTAACAAGTGAAATGTCGTATTGTAGTTCGTTTGACTATAATAGCCCTTGAAAATTAGCACTGCAATAGAAACCTCTGCGAAATATGAAGTGTGTGCTGTGATGATTTCTGACAAAAAATTTGTCAATACACCAAGTATCCATCGTGAATTGTGTGTTGTGGTATGGCCAGACAATAATGAGTAATCGTTTGGTAAATTGATGAGGAAGTCTGTGAATATTGAAAGAAAGGTTATGATTACAGTGTTTTGGATTCAAAAGGAGTATTGCTTGTGTATAAACGCAGAACGGGATTGGAAGGTGATTTACTGACTTTGAGTTTCCTATTTTTACACAACTATCCTCACCCTCACGTGGTATGGCAAATAAAGTATCTGTTATATCAATTAAAATGGGACATTTTTAATCATCCACCAGCCCAGATTTGCTCACAGTGATTTTTACCTATTTATGGACATGAAGAAATGGCCGTCTCAGTGTTTTGATTACGACAAAGAACTTCAAAATAGTTCGACAGATTGATTAAAAAATTCCATATGGCAAAATTTTATGAAGAAGAAATTTTCAAACTGGTCCATCGCTGATTAAAATTAAATGGTGATTGAGTAGAAAAATAGTAGAAAGCTGTAGTATTATTTAATAAAGTTCCTGTCTGCTTTATTTAAAGTCAAACAGGTGGTTACTTTCTGAATTCTCTTTGGAAAAATATTTAATGTCAATTAAAAAACAACAAACAGTGCAACTTTTATTTAAATTTAAACAAAATTACATTTGTATATAATGAACAAATAAAAATTGACCTATATTAATAATATATTACCTTCAAATTACATAAATACATTACAAATACAAATTGCAGGTTCATTTTGCACACAAATTTTCAACCAAATCTTCTTAAAATTTTTATTTACAAATATAGCTTAAATTCTGAATTTTTATTATCACAAGAACAATTTTTACAATTCTGTACACTATTGATACAATTTACAAATTTGTTATGTTTTGACTTTTACAAGTTTACTGGTAAATTTGGTGTTAACAACTTCGTAAGGCTGTACAGTTGACAATACTAATTCTAGTTTTATACTGAAAATATAGAAAAGTGAAAAGTTTTTAAATAGACTGTACTTTATTTACTAAGATTCAATAAACCGTGCTAAAATAATCTAAACTAAATCTACGAGAATAAACATTATTCTTGGTAATAGTGTAGTCGAGTCTTCAATTAACAAACATTTAAACCAACATACTTTTAATGATACAAAGAAAGTTTCAAAAACTCAAAATTTTTTAAGATTTAACACGTTAGCTGCCATATCGGTCCGATCGGACCGATAAAGTCACTGACGTAATGTTTTATTTTGTGGCTCACAGTTCGATAGTGCAGCAACCTATCGGCATATTTTGGTATTCTCTGGATTGGGTAAAGACGTGTGTTAGACATAGTATATTGTATGCTTTAATAACCGTTACCATGGTTACTCAATATCATATTAAAATCAGTGGATATTTTCACTTTCTTGTCGGCACGATCGGACCGATTACAAATTTTACAAAAACATTTTGATTTAGTAATGAATAATTCACAAAGAATACAGTTGTAAAATGAATATATGTATTTATAAAATAAATATTAGACAAATAAAATAGTGAGCTTGCCAACATAAAGAAATGAAATAGCCCGTTTAGATTTTTTTTTTTTTTTTTAAACACGAAAATTACCTCGGTCCAATCGGACCTAAACGTTATACTACGATTAAAATTAAAGCCGAAAAATTGCATTTCGGTCCGATCGGTCTCGGAACTATATATGCATAAATGTAAATAAAATTAGTAAATACTATTGCCTTATATTATTTAACATAGGTAGATGCAAAAATAATAATGGAAAAATAATTTGGTAATCGTGGCACTCACGGCAAGAGTATCGTATTAGGCCTTGGCAGCTAACGTGTTAAAGAAATTATTAGTGATTTATTTCTTTATTTATAGGCCATACGGTTGTTCTCGTTGAGTCTGGAGTTTTAGTACTGAGTCAGTCAGCTCAGTTCATACTCTATGTAAGACTATTAACACAATTTTATTACTGTATTTGAGTATTATTACTGCTTTGCTATTTTGTTTAAATTGAAGTGACCTTTTTAAGATGAGTGTAAAATATAAAACTACGAGAAAGATGGTCAAAATGGAGCAATACACATTTAATAAAGAAAGGATGAATTTAAGAGCTTTACAATTGCAACAATTGTAAAAGTGAAATATTTTTATAAGATAAAAAATGATATATACCAGAATAATCCGCCATTATGACTATTTAAAAATGCGTTTCAGGACCCTAATATTATCATCAATTAAAAATAAAATAATCTCTTGTTGATGTTACCGATTAAACATACACACAAACTGTGAACAATACATATAAAATATAAATCAAAATGAAATGTACTTAAGGAACATGCGATGAGGTGCACTGATTCATTTCGACTTATGTTTATATGTCAAAATTAACTTTAAAACAAAAGTAGTTCATCCTTTCCAAAAATCAAGTGTAACTTGCATTAATTTGAATCGTGCATTGTATCAGGGTGGGAGATACAGACGCCTGGCAAAACTAACAAAAGACAGTTCGCTATGGAGTTCCGAGCATGGTTCGGTTACCCATGCTTTTAACTTGTTAAAGCACTTTTCATAATAAAATTTGGTTGTAGGTTCTTCAATTTGAACGTGATTTTCCAACTTGTCAGCTGGGATTCCTCAATCATGAGTAGTTGTTTGCTGGAAAATACAGGAAGGCATCACATATGGAGTATTTGTGTCGTTTTGTTTACTTGATGAAATCAACCGAAACTCATTAGAGGAAAAGTTTTATTAGGTAAAAATATTACTTAAATAATAGAAGGGGAAAATAAGTTCCATTTCTGTCTGGTGTGGAGAGGAGAGGAATGGAGAAGTACGATGATCTTTGCACAGCTGTATAGTCTGGCTCAGTATGAGTCAAGCAGTGCTAGTTGGAAGGTCATACAGCTTGTTCTTGCACCAATACTGTCTTCAAAATTGCCACTATTGAAATTCCCACTGATTGCAAAGTGCTGTTATTTGTTTTCTATAGGAAAACAACTGCAGATATTCATTATGAACTTTGGAAGGTGAAAATTCATTGATATTGAAGGTAATGATTTCCTCGTTCATATTGTGACAGGCAATTAGATTTGCGTGTCGTTTGTGGAGACAAAAAAAAAATCAGTCTATGAAGTGGGATTATACTTGCTCAACGCAAAAAATTCTAAAGTGCTGATAAACATTTTCCGTGAAAAAACTCATGGCAAATGTTTTTTTGGGATAGAAAAGGTGTATTTTATGGAATGTCGCATTACAATATACTCTGAAGTTTACTGTGATACTTTAAGGAAGCTGAGAAGGTTTTAAGCTTGATTCTGTGGGGAACTACTACAATACTTAAGCAGAGGCAGTGTTATATGCTGATGATACTACTTTAACAGTGGTGGGCAACGATCATGCAGATTTGGCTGAGTCAGCAGAGTTAGTCCATGGCGAAAGATTGGTTCTCTGTAAATAACTTAAAACTGTACGTGACAAAAACAAAGTTAATTCAGTTTGGTCTACAGTCAAATCCTAACCTACATGTAAAAAAAGGTAAAGAAATAATCATGAGCACAAAAAATGTTAAATTTCTTGGCATTACCCTAGACACAAATTTAAATTGGAAAAGTCATGTCTCAGGTTTGGCTCAGCAACTGGCGCCAGTTTGTTTTGCTCTCAGAATGATTTCCTCTGTGACTAGTTTAAAAGTAATAAAAGCCGTTTATTCTGCTCATATTGGTTCTCGGCTAAGATATGGGGTGGCATTCTGGGGGAACTCTGTAGAGTCTATAAAAATATTCCGCCTATAAAAAAGAATTTTACGCTCAATGTTTCATCTGTGGTATAAACAATCGTGTTTTCATTTTTTCAAAAAACATAATATTTTAACCTTTCCGTGTATTTATATCTATGAGACGTTAATTTTCTTTAAGAGCAATCATAATTTATTTGAAGTGAATCAGCACCACCACAAATACCCTATCCGTCAAAAACTATTGCAATATCCTGTCCACAGACTAAAATTTTTTGAACATGGAATATATTACTCGGGTATTAAATTGTTCAATGCACTACCGGAAAAAATTTAAAAAATGGATTCTATCCAGAGTTTCAAGAGTTCACTCAGAGGCTACCTTCTAGAAAATGCATTCTACTCAGTGGAAGAATATCTGGCCAGAAATACTCAAACCAATTCTGCTAATGTCGAGTATGACTTATGAATGAATTGATCCAGTATCTGCCCTGCATTTGTCTCAGTTATAGCCTTTCTTGTTAAATAATATGTATTTGTGTGTATGTGTATATATTTGTTATATTGTATTGTGTAATTATATGTTTGTAAATATGTGATTGACTAATGCAGGAATGTAAACTGTATTTAAAAATACTTGTGAATTACTTGTAATATAAGTTATTGTAATTATTATAAATTTAATTTTAATTTTTTTATGTGACTCTTGCTATGCGAATTATGTTTGTCAACAGCAACAGAAATAAATAATAATAATACAATTTTCAGTATTGAAACTAAAGATCTTTTGCTGCCATTGCTACATCGCAGATTTAACATAAAGTCTATTCCTCATCTGAAGCAAGTCTTTGTCGCACTTCAACAACAATACAACTGCTATGTTAAACTGACTGTATCATTCTACAATGCGAATGTACAGAAATTGAAACTCTATTACGATAAGAGTTAATCTCTCTTTTTGATTAACAGCCTTTAATGTAACAGGCCTAACTCTGTATTAGTCACAGCGGAGACTTGGTCCAGTTATGTTAAAACATAAAGGCGGAAAACCTCTCGGTCATCATTGCTTTATAAAGAAAGGAATAAAATAAAATGAAACTAAAACTCTCGAATAGTGTCAGAGTCGGAAGAGAGTAGGAGTTGGTCAATAGATACTGACAGGAAAGATAGGGACTCTTTACAAATTATAAACAATGTGTGCATTAATAATTAAATATTTTGAACAATCATTGAAAAGTAAATCGTCTTAAAACGGGGAAGTTGTTGTTCACTCTACATCTTTCTTCTCTTCTAATCTTCGAAGACCACCTTAACTTCCTGTACTATCCTGATTTTCACACAATACTTCTTTTTTATGATAGTGATCCCAAAAACACAGCCTTGTAAAATTCACAGTTTTACAAATTAGAATATTCAAAAGTTAGACAGTTTTGCATGTAAAAATTTCGTCTTCACCGTTTTGATGCAGAGACAGCTCAATAGATTAGCATTTGTATGGACAGGAGACACAGGCTTATCTTGGAAAGTGGTCCTTTACAATTGAAGTAAAGGAGTGGAAAATTGAGAAGTTACAATCAGTAAAAAAGGCTAGATAATGGTGACAGGAAGCAGACATTACTAGAAAGGAAATCTGTCTAGCATGCGCAGGTTCTTCATACGCTGTTGTGGAAGAGTTTTATTGTCAGTTATAAAGAAAAAATTTATTAAATCTGATTCTGGAAAATGTTTGGCATACTCGTATATTTTATCTTTAAGAAAAGTATACATTTTTTTTACATAATTCAAATTTATGAGACAAAACATTGTTATGAGAGATTAGTACAGTACTATTAGTTGTTTTTCTTATTATCAGCGGCATAATTCAAAATCCACATCGATAAGATGTCATTTCAGTGAACATATTAGAATATTTCATTATACTTTGGCTGTACAGTTTGGAAACCAATGGTATAGTCTGTTAAAAATAAAAATTCTTGAAAAATAAATTTTCATTTTTTAACACGTTAGCTGCCATATCGGTCCGAAACTAAGGTGAATGTACATGCAGCGTTTCGGCACGATCGGACCGATAAAGTCACTGACGTAATGTTTTGTTTTGTGGCTCACAGTTCGATAGTGCAGCAACCTTTTTGGTATTCTCTGGATTGGGTAAAGACGTGTGTTAGACATAGTATATTGTATGCTTTAATAACCGTTATCATGGTTACTCAATATAATAATAAAATCAGTGGATATTTTCACTTTTTTGTCGGCACGATCGGACTGATTAAAAATTTTACAAAAACATTTTGGTTTAGTAATGAATAATTCACAAAGAATACAGTTGTAAAATGAATATAGGTATTTATAAAATAACCATTAGACAAATAAAACAGTGAGCGTTGCCAACATAAAGAAATGAAATAGCCCGTTTAGATTTTTTTTTACACGAAAATTACCTCGGTCTGATCGGACCTAAACGTTATACTACGATTAAAATTAAAGCCGAAAAATTGCATTTCGGTCTGATCGGTCTCGAAACTATATATGCATAAATGTAAATAAAATTAGTAATATTAGCTTATATTATTTAACATAGGTAGATGCAAAAATAATAATGGAAAAATAATTTGGTAATCGTGGCACTCCAGGCAAGAGTATCGTATTAGGCCTCGGCAGCTAACGTGTTAAATGAGACTGAACTATTTGAACACTGTAGTAGTCAGGAAGTTATATTGTCACTTAACAGAGTATTCTGCATATATTAAACTAATTTTATTATTTTTGATTTATTTATATAAATATAAAATTGTATACAATCATAAATCTTACATCTGCCGCTGTGCTTAGTAGTATGTACAGGAAAAAGCCAAGGTTTAGGTTTATAAAAACTATTACCTAGAAAAAAAGCCAGTAGTTGCATTCTAACCTTCACTTAGTTCAGACATTGGTCAAAACATCGTGGTGAAACCATAAAGTATAGTGTTGGTAATCGTAAAAAATGTCAAACTTGGTTTTTTGAGTGATCTTCACATTTCATGGCAGAGAACTGATACAGTGATTTTCGGCATGCTGGTTATTCGTTAGTCTCTGTAAGTAAGCACAATAACTACCACAAAAAATGAAATAGGAATATGAAATTTGGTATAGAGGACAATGATGTGCTCGTGTAGAGCCTTGTTGAAATTCAGAATAATCTAATTGAAAATGTAAAAATGACGACCGTTAAAAAAAGTTTTTTTTTCACATCTCGTTTGTTATAACACACTAAATTAGATAATTTGCATGTAATGGTACCAACTTCACATCTCTACGATGACGAATAGCAAAGTTAGGTTAATGTTGGCATTTGTTAAATGTAATATTTACATCATCGGCACGAGCATAACAATTGGAGGCAGCTGATAATATGTTACAGCTTTGAGGTCTGCTAGGACGTAGACAACGACACGAGCAAAAAGCGATTGGAAGCTTTGAGGCTTGCCAGGACCTAAACAATGGCACGAGGAAAACGAGTGGAGACTTTTTAAGATATACTCATTTATAGGCTGTTAGAGCCTAATAAACGTCAATTACAGTATTTGCTAGTATTACATAGTATGATGAGGACGGGTATGTACCATGATGGTACTCATCAACTTGTTTTGGTTGTTGCAGGATGTAGAACATCTTTTGTAAATCTACGACTGAATGTTTTATCATTTTTAATTCAAGAAAAATATATTGGCACTAATTGCAAAACATCTCTCGCAGATAAAATTATTACAAATTTTGTTTCCCATTTCGAGAAGGAGATCTCTTGAATAATTTTGGAGGGAGAGACTCAAATGTGTGCATAATGAAACAATGTGGAGGTTGTAAAGTAGAGTGTAAACGAAGATCCATCCGTCTCCTTTATCTTTGTTTTTTTCTATCCAAATGAACATCTCCAGAACAGCGCTACATCGGTTTTCGATGTTGAATCTTAAAATGTTTCTATACATAACTCAGTGATGTAGGAATTGCTACTACAAGATTATCAGCAATGGTTACAATATGCCGTTTATTTTATGCAGATAGTCAGAGAAATTATTTTTTTTTTGAAATGTCAACGAGCAAAATTGTAATTCTGGAATATTGAGTCTTAGGGTGTTGTATCACCATCTATTACACCCCCCCCCCCACGTATGCACTGTTTGGAGTGGTGTTACTAAAATGAGGTCACTCAAAAACTTCTAGCAATGCTTTAATAGGATGATTGATAATTATTTTGCATCTGGTGATTGAAGATATTTATAACAAATGGTTTTAGTAGTATGGAGCGACATGCAGTCAGAAAGACAAAGATTTGACAATTCTTGAGGAGCTATTTGAAGAAGTGATTAAATATCAACACATCTTAAACAATTCAGCAACTCATGTAAGAATATTCAAGCTGAATTAAGTAAATTTATACTATGAAATGAAAAATTGTCAATATTTGTGAGTAATAAAATGGGGGATATTTAAACGACATAATTTCCCGTTGCACAGTTCTAAAATATTTAGAACAAATTGTATTTTCTAAAGACATACAAAAAAATGAAATAATTGTAACATTTTTTAAATGACATCCTTCATTCTTAAATAAGCCACAATGAGTAAAACTTAGGTTTTAATTTTAGATAGTAAATTTAGATAAATAAATTATACTTTTTTTCTCTCTACATTAAGCCCACTTTATCAGTTGGTATGTTTTTCATTATAGGCCTGCAGCTATTATTAGTTTCAACATTGATTTCATACAATCAATTAAAAAAAAAAAAAATCTACAAATAACATGAGTGCTATTTACAATTTGTGATGTATTTAAACCCTCACAACAGACTTATGGCTCAACAGAAGTGAATAAATTACATCGCAGTAGCCTGATCTCGTTCAGATAACGCAAGCTCTTGCATCTAACTATTTACACGGAGCAATAAGGACTTGTCCTACTGCGGCTATGAAAGACTGTTCAGAGGGTACTTTTCAGAATAGTAAAGATTGGGACAGATGAAGAATGAAAAATTGACAGGGCATGAGCTGCAACCGATTGGAAATATCTCCTAGACCTTCCAAGAGACTCCATTCTTAAAACGTTTAACTTTGGAGGTAGATTCAGTAATGATCTAAATATCAAAACGGAATAGAGCAAAGAATCCAAGTACTCCCTAAGAGGACCACCATTAGAGTCTAAAACAGAGAGCAAAGTGGAGAGACAATTAGTCTTCAAGCAAAAGAGAAGTGTATAGAGTTCAACCTTGGGAGAAGAAATAACAATCAGTATATAGCTATTCTTAGGGAGCCAAACAACCATCAAGGTGCTGAGCTTTCAATCCTCAGCTCCAAGATGGTATGAGATTGGCTAAGAAAATTTAACATACTAGAAAAAGTAACCACCCTCTGGATGCCAAGGAACATATAGGGGTAGAGGAAAACGAATATGACGGCAAACTTCTGAGCACCCCCCCCCCATAGGCTCGAATTATTTTGTGGCCTTGTAGTAGATGCTTATTTCAAGAAGGTATTAAGGAAAAAAGAAGAGGTAGAAAGAAAAAGCCTATAAGAAAAAATATCTGGGCTAAGACTGGTGGCATAAATGGGCTCAACCCAGAGAGTTCCATCGTACTGCGCCTAGGTAAACATGCTACTGTTTTCCAAGCAGAAGTAGGTGCTATCTCTGAATGTATCAAGGAGAATCAAAGAATGAAATACACAGGTAAGAACATTCTGATCTTCACAGACAGTCAAGCTGCTATTAAGGCACTAAACAGGACTAGAGTAAAGTCGAAGCAGGTATGGGACTGTATCTCATCATTGATAAAGCTTAGTCAGATGAACACGGTCACTGTGGGCTGGGTTCCTGGCCACTCGGGTATTGATGGTAATGAGAGAGCAGATGAATTAGCCAGGTCAGGTTCAGAATCCTCTTTCGTGGGCCCGGAACCAGTGTTCGGGATCTCCTATGGACATGCCAGAGCAGCGGTTGATACGTGAATACGGGAGGGGATGAATAGGGCCTGGACGAATTCAACTACTAGTAGACTTGCAAAAAGGTTATTTAGACCAAGCAAGAAACATGCTGAACAACTCATCTCTCTCAGGAGGGATAACATGAGGTGGGTGGTTGGGCTCTTAACAAGCCACTGTCACCTCAGAAAACATCTACACAGGATAGTGATTGCTGCAGACAATATTTGCAGGAAATGTGGTTTGGCTGAAGAGTCCGCAGAACACATTCTTTTAGAGTGTGAGGCGTTAGGACGAGCCAGGCTATACTCTCTAGGCCCGCCGGGGAAAAAGATGGAAACCATCCTAGATAACCATATTGGTAGTATCTGTTCCTTCATAAGGATGACGGGCATCACTAATTGGGTGTAGGAAGGAAATTGGGGCGGCAAAAGATCTTTAGGTCGACGCCGGTGAGGCCTCTGAAGGAGGCTTTCACAGCCCAGAACGGGAAAAAAAGAAGAAAAAAAGACAAGCCAAAGAAGATGGTCACGGACATGCATCAGGCTGTGTAGAAATAAGTTTCTACGCCTGTACTCCTAAAGAAGTTAGGGTTTCCATAGAGGGAATATCCCAGTTGAGTAGAAGAGACATAATAGATCAGTATAATAAAGAAGTGTATTAACCCTCTTATCACAACAACTACATGCAAATTTCGAATGGACATGCTTCCATTACAAAACATACGAAACAGATTTTTTCCGCCAAACGTGTTGGAACTACTCGTACATTTTTAAGATTATTATTTAAAGTACATTATTATTTTCTGGTGATATTGTTGAATACAAGATAAATGTAATTTTTACAGATTATCAATTCACTATGTAATACTGTAGGCATACAATGAAAAAAATACTACTTTAATTGTAAAGTTATAATTTCCAACGAACGTAGAGAAATTCAAAGATAGTTTTATTATCTGAAAGCAAAGATTTTCCGCTCTAACAACACTTTTCATTACCTAACTTGACTAATCAAACAAAATGAAATATTTTGTACCTTTCCTTAACAATGCTACACCAAGAAAAATAAATAATTAAAAACTTTCTATCTATAGAAACAAGAGAGCAAACCATTTGGCAACACTGCGACTGGTAAACCCATACTGTACTGTTTTTTAGTCCCAAATCTACTGTGATTTGGTCCCCCCTGATCAGTAATCACTTCTTACATGATTACAGTAAAAACACATTGATCCTATTATATTATTATAAAACTAATAAAAACTCTATTAAAATAAAATTAACATTAAAAATTAAAGTACATATCTCAACGAGAAGAAACATCTTTGGGTTTAAGAGTAGGCATTACTTAGCAGTCGGCTATTTTGCTCTCGCTGTTGTTATCACAGGTCAGGGAGTTCCTTTTTACTTTGGTCGATCTTTCGCAGCTTGGAGAGTTCTGAAACATAACAACAAAATACTGAAAAATGTTATGTTAGGGAAAAGTTTCATTATACATGGACTGTCCATTAAGTTCAGTTTTCTTATATAAAACAACACCAACTCAATAAACTTTTATTATACACAAATTAAAGTTGAAACTCTAAAACGATTAACAAAATTTTCTGTTACAAGTAATTTACTTATCAAGTTTTTTAATACTATCGTTGGAGAACTCCACTGCCATGTGTTGTCACCGTTATTCAACTCCTCGTTGTTTTCAAACCGCTTTAACCTTAGCCATTTTTAATATTAGGAAAAAGATGATAATCACTTGGAGCCAAATCATGTTGTACTCAAACAACTGCTAATGAACCTGTTCAGTAGGTATTGTATCTCTCACCCATAATGCTCTTTTTATACGCTGTACAAAGTTCATAATGAATTTCTACTGCCATACAATTCTCTGTCCACACAAAATTAATAACAGCAGGTACTTCGCAATAAGCAGGATTTAAAAATTTTTTTTTTAACAGTATTGGTGCGAGAACAGGCTTTAAAACCCTCCCAATAGCATTGCCTGACTCCTACACAGCTGTGCAAAGATCATGTCACTAACCCCCATTCCTCCATGTGTCAGACGGAAACGGGAGTTATTTTCTGAACAGCCCTCGTATATTTATAATAAATAATATTGTAAAACATTCTCTGTAAAACATTCTCCCAATGCACTTATTGATATTTTGTATACAGTTTATTATGTTTCCTCAGTCCAATGAATTATGGAATAATATCTGTCTGTCCTTAACAGCTCAAACACATGGATCAATTTTAATCAAATATGTGGACATATTTTGGTCATATCTAGTGATCTTGTGACGATTTTTATAAAATTATGCTCAAGTGTAGCCTCTAAAGGCCCCCATACACGTACCGGCAAGACTGTCAGTCTTGCCTGTACAGTCGGCCGGAGACCGGCGGCCTGTTGGATTGACTACCCCATACACGTTCAGTTCAATTCTGTCCGGCAGGCGCATCAAAACTCATTGATTTCTTCGTGCGTTGAAAATTTTTAGTAGTTTTAAGTTAATAGATTTGAAAGTTTTTTTTTGGTGTAGTTGTTTAGTATTTTAATTAGTGTCCAGTATTAGTGTTTAGTTTTGTTTTGAATAATTTAATTAGTGTTTAGTTTTGTTTTAAATTTATTTTCTGAAGGTTATTTATAGTTCAAAATGTCTAGTGATGACGATGATTACGCCGTTTTAGGTTTATTACTATCATTAGGGGCTGATTACTAGCATTTTGACTGTAACAGCTTCCGGCAAGCCGGTTGAACTGATAAGTTTTCATTCGATCACCGGCCGCCGGTACAGTCCTAACTGACAGTCCAGCCGGACCCCAAACACGCTCCGGCCGCCGGACTGTTCAGGCGAGACTGACAGTCTTGCCGGTACGTGTATGTGGGCGTTAAGGAAAGAAACAAAGCATACGGGTTTCTATCTATCAAAAAATGTCAGTTTATAAGTTATCTGTAAAAAAAAAAAATAATAAAAAAAATAAAATTAAAAAAAAAAAGATGTGAATTCTCAAAATTAGCTTTATTAATTTCAGAATTAATTAGCGTTAGAATTTTAGTGGAAAGTGAAGATTGTAACGTACGTAAGTTCAGTTTAAACCAAATAAAAGAAAACAGATATTTATGTATATAAATATATATAAGAAATTTGAATTTGGTAAAATTAATTAAAAGAAAGAAAAGGATTTAATGAAATTATTTAGGATTTTATGCCTTAAAAAAGAAAATTGATCCATGCCGAATAAATGAACATCAAGATTGCATTGAGAAAAGGATATCCATTGAAAAAGAAATGTGACATCACGTCCTAGAAATATCAAAGGTGTGCTTTGCAGAACTGGAAGCAATTTACTCGGTAAATATGCAGTATACATGTCGTTGCGATGTAGTAGTGAATATTATGCAAATCTTGTTGTACATAACTCCTATTGTGACAATTAGATCATCCTTTCACTCTATGTAAACCTGTTTGAATTACAAAAAAAGATTGTGTTAAGTTAAGGCAACGGCTTACATTAAAACATAGGCCAGTGTCAGTCAATCTATTGAATCTGGAGAGGTGGTGAAAAGAACAGAACTACTATTTCAGACAGTTCTTCAAAAGAACAGAATGATAGAAAAACTATCATTCTGCAGAAGCAAGCCAGGTTCATTGCTGCATCTACTACTCACTGGCTAAGTCCCATGTTTTATGACTCATAACTAACAATAAAGGCTAGGTTTCTCTTCTTATTTAACTATTCTTACAGTTCTTATTTAACGATATTTTATTGCTTATACCTCTCTAAAGAAAAATTGCATATTTTTTGTTCACTAAGTTCCATGTATCATCGTCTATGAACTTTAGTCTTTATTTGAACATTTGTTGAAACTGAATCTAACATCGCTCGATGAGACCTAGTAAAGGAACTGCAGGTCTGAGAACGTCACTATTAATATACGTAGTTACCTTATCAGACCTTCAGTTTATTTACAAAGTTTGGTTAGGTCAATATATATATTAACCTAGAGACCTAGTTCGCATCATTATGAACTCATACAGCGTAGTGGTATTAGCAAGTCCAACGATACGCTATTATCGGTAACCTCACACGGCTAGGAATTTGCACTTTTTAACAGTTTATTTTAGACATAAATAATGGATTTTTGTAATTCAAACAGGTTTACAGATTGTAAGGATGATCTAATTGTAACAATAGAAGGTACGTACAACATGATTTGCATAATTTTCACTACTAAATTGCAACGACATGTATACTGCATATTTACTCTTTACTCTCCACATAGTTTTCATGTAAAGTTTCTACATGCAAATTTTCATAAGGGAGAAACTAAAACTCTATGTAGACAGTACGGTAAAATATATTTTAATTGTGTATTTTTTATAGTTTGATTAAACCATCTTTATTTGTAGCGAGCAAGCGTTTGAAATTAATCGAAAGTGTGTGATCGTCTAAAATGGACAGTGAATTTAAGTTGGCATAAATAAATACGACACGATTAATCAGAACTGTCTAATTGTAATATAAAAACTATGCGAATTAAAAACTAATATCAATTACTTGAATCTTAGTTAATTTATGAAGAACGAAAGTTTGGAATATAATTTCTATATGTATGTAATGCAAGTGATCTAAAATTTCCACCAGGTGCATAATGATTTAGAATTATTTCAGATCCAGTCTAAGTACCAAAGAAGTATTCCAAATACACCACAAATAACTGATTCTAAATTAATATATAAAATGTGTCTTGGTCATGAAATAAGACGATGTAATACTTGGAACACAATGAATTTGTTTGTGACGTCACAATCCTATACAAGAAGGGATAACATTACAAGATGAATGTGTGTAAAATTGCAAGGGAAAAAATGATAACAGTCCTCTATACCAAATTCCATGACTCCATGATTAATTTTTATGTCACTTTTGTGCAAACGTACAGACGAAAACGACAATGTGAAAATAACTTTTTCAATAGAAGTCAAGAAATGTAAAAATCAGTAAAAACCGCAAGTCTACATTTTTACTTGACATACTGGGTAAATAAAAAAGAAGAAAATAGGTAAAATAAAGACCCCCTCCTAGCCCTTGAATATTCTAATAGAATTAAGGTTGGAAGAAAACAAGATATGGTCAGGAGAGACCTAATGAAAAAGATGAAAGACTAACTTCTAACTCAAGACTATGTGAAGAAAAGATAAAGATTCAGTTAGGACCCTTGGGAGTGGCACAACCATGTTCACTATAACTCTGCCCCGAGGGCTCCTTTCATTCTGGACCTAACACCTAAATGAACCCTTTCCCTGTTTGAGTCCACCTTCATTCAGAACCTTTGTTAGAACAGTAACACACAGCAGAATGTTATTATTTTTTTAAGGAACTCTCAAGCTATACTGATGGTTACGATCAATGTTCATTTCCAGGACTCAGTTGACGAGGATGGTTGTAATACGAAACATATGATTATAGAAATAGGTTACCCACCACAATCGCATCTAACTCGATTCCATCTTCAATAGTTTCTGTTGCAACTGATCTCCTCGAGGTTGGCTGCATTGTTGCGTATGTACGCGAATTCCTTCGAAGACCTTCTCCTCCTGCTTCTTCTATACAAATAAAAAGCTTCTGTAAGTCAATGTTTATAGTAAATTATTTATGTCTATAAACTAAAGTTTTATTAATAAACGCTATAAAATCATGGTACAAAACCTATTTTACAAGGAACAGATATAATTACCACATTGACTTACTTCGATGAGTATTTCCCATCATGCATAATACAGGCTAAGAAATAATTGTTATAGATTCCTCTGCTTTCGAAATAGAGCATGATCCGATTTATTTATGAAAACGGCTTTTGGTTTATTGATAATGACAGTGATCATTATCAGAAGATGTTGAAAGTGAGGATTGGAATGTTGTGACTTGCTGGTGCCAAGTTGGAAGTAGGCTTAGCTCTTGACAACAATTTTGTAGTCATTGAGAGCATTGTTTCAAGTCCAGGAGATATTTTTGATAATATTGATAAATTTATTGAAAACTTTTCATCATAAGTAACAGCTGATAGTGAGTCTAATAAACTCAGACATATTATTTAGAGGTTAAAACCTAACGTCAAAAATCTAATATCTGCAATTGAATGCTTTCCTATATGACGATGTGTTTGAGTTATTAACTAGGACAAATCAAAAGATGATACAAATTGGTATAACTGCTCTGTAGGTGAAATAACAACAGGTCGTATAGTTCCCAAAAGAGTTCTTGTGGAACAACCTAGAGGACAACGACAGAGAGGACAACCACGGTTGATATGGACTGACGATGTTGAGGGTGATTTCGGAACTCTCAAGATTAGGAGGTGGAGATACCAAGTAAACAGGTGACGCTGGAATGCTGTTAGTGCAGAGGCCAGAGTTCAGCAAGGACCACAGCACAATGGAGTAAAAAGTCAAATATTAATAATTAATATAACATTAATTATAACAATTAACTTATAAAGTAATAATTATTAAAAAAAAAAATATAATTAATTGCTCAGTAATTAATTAGGCTTAATGAAAGAAATTATAGACTAAATTACTGGACATGAGTCATTCAAAAAATTATTTTAAAATAAAGTTAAATCAGTCAATCTTCTTCAAAACACTGAATAAACAATTGTCTCATGTAACTCTAAAAAGCAATGAGATGAAAAGTAATATTCCATTTTCAGCCCAACGCTCCAGTGTAAAGCGAGCCATACTGATGGGGTGAATGGCACCACGCAAAAGGTGTTGCGTGTGGAGCCTATGGGATATTATTAGGTGACCTCTCACAGTATTTAGCCTTATCCGACCAAGCAGGGCTTTGGCTGGGTGGACTATACTTTCCTAGCTGCTGTGGGAAAAACATGGAGAGAGAGAGATGAAAATAACAAGCTTAGAGGGGATGTCACCGCAACTCAACATTTGAGAAAATATAGCACATGACGACTATGAAAATAAACGTAGTAAGAAAGGTCAAACAGGCTACTAAGGAGGAATCACACTCTTGATATAAGAAGCATCCAACAAAGAGGGAAAAACAAGTCATAAAGGCCTCAGAAACACGAAAGAAGGAACGTTCTGCTCTTGCTACTGGGCCAACCTAGTGGGATGGATGATCCCCTGACAAGGGGCCTGGGAGGGCAAGAGTAAGATGATGGGGAAAGATTACCAGGGATAAGACATGCTCAAAGAACTACAGGGGGATTGTAACAAAAGAAGGTCGAGAGAATGCATTAGATTAAGTAGAGATACAATTAAAACGCTGATAGGGTTCCTATTGGAGCATTGCAGACTCAGGCTGCACTTTAGGAAGATCGGAATAGAAAGTGACGGGACCTGAAAAAGGGAGAGAAGATCCCACATCATCTATTAGTCGAATGCAATCTAGTAATATACAAAAGCATTAGAAGTCTGGGAGGGTAACAGATTGATGTAGAGGAGATTCTTACCCTTTATCTTATTCATGTGCTGCAGTTCCTAAAGGAGCAGTGGTTGGAGGAGCTTCTATAGACATTTCACCCCTCCCTCCTCCCACCACTTGAGACTACTACTACTTTCATACGATAACAGAAACGTTACTTAAATTGTAAACACTTTCCCGTCAATCTCTCACCTTCAATTTGTTCCTGAGTAGCAACCAACCTTACAGCCCAATGTTCAAGTCCAATGTTGGAGCTAGCCGACGAAGAAGATGAAGGTGTCATAAGGCCACGACGTTGGTAAAATAAAATATAAGCTGCTGCACTTACAAGCTGTGTTTCCGAGACGGATGTGACTTTAGCATCATCAAAGCAATACCATTGGCCATCATAAGGATTTCTGCAATAAGCTGTAACATGAATATAGAACGTGTAATATTAATAATAGTTTTATTTCAGGAGAGATTCATACAAATGTATAGTAAAGTCAATCTAGTTAATTATAGTATATAGTCTTAAAATAATATAGAATGTTCCACAAGTCAGTTGACACTTCCAATTTTGTTCATGCAGTAGTTGAACGATTAAAAAGCTTTTTTATTGTACAGTACATTGTTGTAATATAATAGCATATTTTCAATTCAGATTATTTCCAAACAATTTAACAACATGTTTGAGTAAATTGGATCAGTAGCCAATAATCCTCGTTTAGGTTGCAGAAAAGAGAAGTTATAGATCAGTTTTTTGTACAGTCACCATAAGCCCACATGAACAGCAACTCTGGAGTCCATGTTTCAAATGTCCATTTCTAAAAATAGTCTCAGAAGAATGTAGAAAAAGTTAAAACTCTAAGTACATAGGCCTAGTTTACATCAAGGCTTAAATGAAGATGATTATGATAGGCGCATAGAGTGAGTGGTACAACATCCGCCAAGGAGCTGATAATAACTTTTATAAAAAAAAACATTCTGTGGACAGATGAAGCTACATTTAAGTTGAATGGAACTGTAAATAGGCACAACTGTGTATACTGGGCATCTGATAATCCACATCTGGTGATGAAGGAAATTTTTAATGCTCCTGATAATACTTTGGGCCGGTATTTTGATGGTGCTTACTTCTTCGATGAGACTGTCACGAAGAAGAACTAACTTGGATCCTAACGTGGTACAACTGATCCTCTCTTTGAACAAAACCAGACTCTTCAAGGAAAACTGATACGACTGCAGGATGGAACCACCATATTATGGAGCAAATGTTAGAACCTTTTTAATTCATTGAGTGCTACGTCTCTCATATTTGAGACACACATCTCTCACTGTCTGCCCATGTATATCAAATATGAAACCTGCTACCATGTATTTCTAATAGGAAATCATGAGCATGGCCTATGGGGAAAGTAATATGTGTCTTGGATTGAGAAAAATTGGAAAGATAGTTTAACACAACAAAAAGTTTAAAAAATATATATTTTACGAAATATTAACACAAAACATAATCTGTAAAAGCTTATTTTTAGAATTAAACAAAAAAAAATGTATTATTATAAATAAGTAAGAATAGAAAAACTTATTTATATCATTATTTGTAACATTTTAGGGAACCACAACTTTATTTTAAATTATATCAGTGCTAAAAGTTTTGGCACTACATATTAATAAACTTCCAAAAGTATGTATGTATGTTGAGTATTAAATAGTTCTTCAAACTTATTTTTATACTGAAAATTCAGAAACTAACGTTTAATAGTTAAATGACAAAACTAATAATTATTACTAATTACTAATTGTTGCCCATTCAATTTTCAATCCTCAAAACTGAAACAAAAGAGAAACCCCTAAAAAAACATGTGTCCATTTAAGAGACATGGCCAACAGCTTAAATATCAAACATTTTTTTTCTACAAGGCCACATTGCTCATATATGACAAAAAAAAAAAAAAAAAAAACAAAGTGCTAGAAATTTTTTAATTTTAATTAATACATACAAATATTACAAAAATGTGTTTCGGCCCCTGGGACTGTTTTCCCAGTTACAGCATGGCACGCAATACATTTGAAGAACGGATTGGCAGAAGAGGAACCACTGAATGGCCTCCTCGTTTCCCCACCTCACGCCAATGGACTATTCTTGATGAGGAATAGTAAAAATTTGACTTTACCGAACATTTAAAACAAAGAATAGAACTGAATTCGAGTAACTGTCTTCACTGAACTTATATGATAAGTTAACTTTGCATTGAAAAAGAAGGAGGGCATTTTGAAAATTTATTAAGATTTGTCTAGAATATACTGTGCCCGTCTTTTTTTGTATAATTACAGTCTGTGTAGCCTTGTCTTTGTAAATAAATTTTAATGAAATTTTTGTCAACTGACTTATGGCCTACCGGTAAATTACTACGTGCAAAGTGTAAAAAATATCAAAACAGTTTAATATCATTGGTTCTATTTTAGATAGACAAGAGACAAAGTTTTGTAGTAATCAACCTCGATTTTCTGCAAAGTGAACAAAAAAATTAGATACTATATACAGTATGTTTGAAAAATTTATAAAATAAGATTTCTTTCAGAGTTTGTCTTACGGAATGATAAAAAATATTTTTTGCTTTTTAAAGTACTTGGGTTATTTTTTAAGTAAAGTTCCTTTTTAAATAAAAACAAAAAAAAGTGTAAATATCATTAAAACTTATTTTTATACTTTTTACTACTTTTCTTCATAGTAAAGTGCCATATTTATTTAAACAATTAACATATCACTCAAGAAGCTTTAAAATTCCGACTTCAAAAAAATCTGCCGCCTCTGAAGAAGCCCTATCATGACTGCAGTTTACACTTCTTCATTGTGATTAAACCGCTGGTCGCCAAGGAAATGTTTTACGTATCGGAATAAGTGATATTCACTGGGAGCAAGGTCTGGGCTATAAGACGAATGTGTCCTGACGACAGTAGGCCACACCGCTTGTTTTGATAGCGCAGTGGAATTTTATCGAGGTGATACGTATCATGTTGTGCCTCTCGGCATAAAGTCCACTAACAATATCACCTTTCCGTCCCAAAAAACAGTTGCCATAATCTTTCCTATTTAGATTGTCTGTTTGGCTTTCACTTTAACTGTAGACCACGTGTGCCGCCAATCCATTGATTGTTGCTTGGTTTCTAGGGTCATGTGAAGACATCCACGTTTCATCTCTCGTAACGATGTGGTCTAAGAGTACATCACCTTCCTCATCATATCAAATCAAAAAGGATAAGCACTGACCAACCTTTTTGTTTTGTGATTCTATGAAAGCAATCTAGGAACCCATCGTGCACACAATTTTCTGTAATTCAGTTTCTCTTAAACAATGGTGTATAAAATGATGAAATGGTAAAACGTTTGTCTTCACGAATTTCGTTGTCACCTGTAAGCACCAAATGATCAAAAATCAAAGAAGGTCTGGTGGAGCACTGCTCATTATCCACAACTGTTCTTGCACTTTAAAACCGAATAACAGATCATATCTCACACTTGGCTGTGTTCTTGATTGTCTTAAACATTGTAAAGGAGTATACAAAGCAATATAAACTGATTAAAAGGCTGCTAATGGTGTCTACTCGTACACAAGGCAAGCTGGGAGATCCCGTGCATGCTCATTGCTGCAACCATCGACGTTTTTAGAACCTATTCAAAAACCGACCTACTTAAAAAATAGTCCACGTAGAGCAAAATCTTTCAACCACTTTTTCACATACCTGTATAATGGCCACTTTGCAAGTCCTGCCCATGATGGTTACACACTGCATACAGATCGTATGTATACTCGTCAGCTAATGGTGGAGGCAAGTTACGCGGCCTCCTCCATGGTGACCAGAGTAACGCTGGAGCTGTCGACTCCGTCCTTCCATTTCCATGCTGTCCTGGACATACGTGTGGTGACATATCAAATCCATACAATGGGAAGTCCACTAGAGTTATTAATTTTACTGTAGATCTGAAAACATTCATTTATTGTTTCAACCCTTGGACAAATACAATTTATACGGTAAGCGTCAATAAGTTAAAGGTATAGTCTATATAAATAAAAATTTATAATAATCTTGGACATGTATAGAACAACAATAAATATTATAATTGTAATGTGTGTATATAAAGTGTTAAAACAACACCTGAAGATGCCTCGTGTTGAGGTGAAACAAATGTAGTAACAAAAAACGACAGAACTACTTTTGACGAAGAAAAAACAAGGTATGTTTAAAAACTAATTAATTAAGTTTAACAAGTTCGACAAGGCTATAATGGAAACAAGTATTTCCTTACTTCATTATTGTGTTTTTAGAAAATAAATAAATATACACATTGTACAAAAAGCACTGGAAAGTAGAAAATCTCGCAGGAATGAGCTTTTTGGAAAATATATTTGAGAGAAAAGTTATCAGCACTTGATGGTAATCTCGGGATGTAATTTAGAGGTCATTTGAAGGTCAACTTTATTTTTTTTAAATGGAAACCCCTATTTCAGACACCAGAAATGTAAAGAATGGATTCCTTATTGGTGTATAATATGCTACTTAGACATGTAACTTTTTGTTGTTAATACTAGGTTAATAAATAAACTAAAATTATTTTAACATTCACCGTTAGCACTATAAAAATATGTAAAAATAACAATATTGGTTCCATTTGAAAACTCCTTTAGCAGCTGTTACAGCTTAACTTGACTGACAGCATTTTTTTTCCATTTTTAGGGAAACAATTTTAACTGGTTAATAGTTATTTGTGCAACTAGTGAGCAAAGTGGCACTTTTTAAAACGAGAGAAAAATGTTGACGCTCGAGGCTTGCCGAGTGCATCAATTTTATCGAGTATAAAAAAGACACTGCTTACGAATTGCACATTATACTTTGTCTACAGTTGTTATTTTGTGACAAATAATAACATACCTACAAATTAAAATGTGCTCTAATGAGTAGAGGTTCTCACGTCAAAACTGAGGTTATTTATGAATATTACAAATAACTTAGGTGTATTGTTGAGGAAACGGGATTGCCAACTTCAAAACTCGGCAAACGAAAAATACTCTCCGTGTACATACGTGTTCAATCATCTTCATGAATAATTACTTCCTTTTTCAACTTTAAAACGTTGTTTTGTTGTTTATTTATGTTATTTTACATGTAAGAATTAATCTAACATTCTGTATACAGGGACATTTCCTGTATATTATAAATCAATTCAAATAAACTTAATCTAAATTTCGTTTTGTTCAGTTGCCATTCGGAGTGAGCAAAGTAGTGGGCAAAGTGAAACTGTTGAGAAATCAGCTGTTTTGCAAACTAATTTAAATTAACAAAATGCCACTTTATCAACAACTGTAGACAAAGTTATTTTTTTAAAATTCGTGGCTATATTTATGCTAAGAGAAACTTAAAACACTTTGAAATGTTCAAAATATTTATTTCTGAGAAATAATTAACATTTATCTCTTATAAACATAAATGTTTTGTTTCTTATGGAATTGTTATAGGTAATGAATAAAAAAATAATATGTAATGAAAAAATTAACAAATAAAAGTAAAGTATTAATATATTAATCTTAGCCTCACATCAGTTTTTGGAAGTAAGTACAACAGATCGATTCCCTTATGCTACTCGGTGAGAACTACTGTGAAATATTCCATTCAGAACATTGGGAAATATTACAAAGACAGCAGATTAAACAGTCAACTCCTTCCACTCATAAATCAGACCATATCCAAAACTAATTTTAACTTCTATATTGGTTTTATCAGACCACACAAATATGGAGACTGTGGAGGCGAGACAATGAAACTGCCACATTTTGTACTCGACTGTGGGTCGCTTGATCAATTAAAGAGGATATTTAGAGCAAAACAATTTGGAGAAAGTTACGGACACTACCATCCTAGACAAACTTTTTGAACTTTTTTCCACTTTCTTGTTTAAAGATGAAAAACCTGTCGGTCATTATCACCTTATAAAAAATAAAATAAAAGACTCCTAGCCCTCGAATAGCATTAGAATTGGGAGTTGGTCTAAAAACTCGATAGGAAAGATGAAAGAAAGGGAACCAACTCCAAGACACCATGAAACAAGGTGTAGATTTAGTTTGGGTCTCCTCTGGATATGTCATAGTACTGGATTGTTAGGTAACACAATAAACCTTACAATGGGCATACAGGAGCTCAGTTAGCTTCTTTGGGGTTACTCCCCTCTCACGGAAAATAAATTTCTCTTTACTTAGAATATCGGGACTTTAAGAATATGCGGAGAACTCTCCAAATTGGTACACTACAGTAATTTGTGTTATTCATTAAAATTTTAGTTCCTCATCTCTAAAGCAACTAATTATAATATAATTAAAAAAAAATATTTTAATTTTACAAAATCTACATTAAAACTGAATTAAGTAGAGGAAGACTTTTTCAGACTTCTAAACACTTTTTTAGTAGTGGCAGTTTTAGAGGATGAATGGGGGAAACTCAAAGACTTCTAAAGAAGAATCTTGGAAGGCACAGTCAACAAAAGCAGGTTTTGGTAACAACCAAAAATGAAAGTCCAATGCTCAATTGATGTGGGATTTTATTACTGACGATAAACAGCTTGACTGTATAATACATCTTGTAACACAGCATGATTGGACAGTTTTTGACGATTTTTTTATATCACTTGACATAAAAGTATAGATTTTTTTTTTTAAGAATGGACATCTCAGTTCCCTATATTACGTTTATCTGGGAAAGTAAAAATTGAAAATAAAACCAATTTGTATGAATCTGTTGCTCAAATATTTATTCTGATATTGGAACGAGGGAGGACAGATAGGTAAATTTTATTCTGATTTACTAGAGATCTTTAAGACGATGGATCGCTCATATTTATTAAGCTGAAATATTAAGCCATTTGAATATATAAATATGTTTCAAGACCAGTGGTGATGTATGGAAATGAGAGATGGATGTTAACTTATAGAAATAAGAAGAGATTAAATGTAAAAGGAGATGAGTGGACATTATGGACTAATGATGAAGTAATGGATTCTTGGATGGGTCGGACTTCGTGATAAGGTGGAAATAGAGAGGGTGAGATGATCTGGTCATGTCCAGTGAATCAAAGATGGAGGCCAACCTATGAAAGCTCTGGAGGTAGAAGATCGAGAGAAAAACCGAGAACGAGATGGGTGGATGACTTGAAAAATAATGGGAGAGCAAAGATGGAGGCAGAGGACCAAAGAGAACAAAGCACTGGGTTGAAGGAGGCAAGTCCTGTAGCAACACAGAGATTAGGTTAGGTATTACAATATTTTTATTTCACTCCGTTCAGGAAAGGGAAACAACTGTACCTTGCTAATATCTGGTTCGATTTTCCTCCCGATTGTCTGAACCTCTTCAGATGTATCACCAAGATGTCAGGTAATGACCAAAGACCAAGTTTCTTCTCTACTTCTTGTTTCAGATTACAACTTGGACAGTGCCAAGCGTCGTCTGCTCCCAACACTTCTGCCCTCGTGTACAACTAGAAAATAAACAATACAAAACTTTCTTAGAATGCATCTACGCAAAGAAACAGGTTAGGTTAGTTGAATTTAGTAGCTAGGAAATAAACCATAGACAACTTTCTTAAAATGTATATCGCAGAGAAAGAGGTGCAGAGAGTTTTTAGAAACTGGGAAAGGAGTTTGAGTCACGCACCTTCTGGGTGCAAGCACACTATTTTTCCACTTTTAAGAGAAATCTCAGTTGTACCCCAAAATTTAAAAAAAAGAAGATTCTTTGAGCAATTAAAAACATTGTAAAAACATTGCACAAAATTTCTCACTGACCCATCTCCAAAATCAAATAAAGTTGAACCAAAATTAAACATCAAAAATGTCAGTTCGGTAGTTGTCAATCAAAAAGTGAAAATGGACACCATATTTGAGAAAATATTTAAACCAGAGCATTAACTTTTAATGCTTGAGTCATAAAGGCATCCTCAGCGTAAATCGTGTCTGAGTAAAATAGTACTTTTAAAGTCAGCGGTTAAGGTTCATTTTTATTTTTTCCAATTATTCCTCAACCTGTGGATTAGGTCATTAATCTTCCCATTGCTCTATAAAATTTGAAAAATTATGTTTCATAACAGCCATATGGTCAATTTTTTAGTTTTATTATCAATATATAATGAAGCGACATTTTTGAAAAAGTGGTGAGTAAGACATAGGGTCTTTAAAGTATACTCTTGAACAACGTTTAAACAAAATCATGAGATGATATTGAGAAAATTATAATTTTGTTTTATCTTATGGCTGTTAGCGCAAAATTTTAAGTTACCAAAAAGAGGAGAACTTGTCCTCAGATATAGCCACAAAAGCCAAATTTGATTAAAATTAATCCATGAATTTGGGCTGTGAAAGCATTGCAGATACGACAATGATATCATTCTAAAAACCAATTTACTGGACTCAGGAAACATCAAAAAAGATATACAGTAGAAGCTCTTTTAACCGGCATTCTAACAACCGGCAATTTCTACTAACCGGCATCAGCCAAGCCACTCACGGTCGGTTTTTTCCGGTTATGTTCGGGCGGCTGACAGGCCTCGACTGACATTTCCCGCCAGTGCATTGACTACGTGCGCCGTTTTCTTAGTCATCCAGTGTTTGTCTGCTTCATAAGTAATACTTTACTTTCTTCATAATGTCAAAATCGTTGTAAACATTTATACATACAACAATAATAAAATTAGTTATTATAAAATATGTAATACACAAAAAAAAGAAACAAACATTTTGATTCCTACATCGGAGTTACCGCTTTCATCACTAGCGGTATTACTTTCACACAAACAGTTATGAATATCACTTGAATTGTTGCCAAGTTCACTCATTATTATATGTGTAATACTACACTAAAAACACTACTGATACACTCATTAAATAATCATAAAATAAATTGTATTTACCAAAATAATACAGACAAAAACACTAAACAACAATTCACTGCCGGTATTGATTTTCACTAACATTGATTTTTCTTATAACCATCGATAAAATTGTGCAAAATGAATAGAGTGTCTTTTACTCAGAGTTACTATATAAAATACATGTAGTTTGGATAAAAGTTACCCTTGGTATATCGATTTTAGCAAACCTTGTTTAATTAGATCGCGATCGCGACTTTAGCCGCGGCAAAATAGATCGCGATCGCGACTCTTAGCACTTGGAAGGTTAAAAACTAGATACGCTCGATTTTCCGGCAAAATCGGATATCCGGCATGGTCCTGGTCCCGACCGTGCCGGTTAAAAGAGCTTCTACTGTATCTACAAAAAACTTTACATCAACTTTATCTATAATACATATATGTAAGAAAGTAATAACTAAGGCTACACATAAACATTATCAGAAAAAACTACAAATCATAGAACTATACAACACCAGTGGAAATGTGTACTTACATATTGTCAACTATAAATAAACAGAGGTTGTTTGTCAATGGTTATGGTTACCTAACAGTTTTATTGGGGGTGAACAACCTATTGTCCCCATCTTTCAAAAGTTTAACATATGACCTTGTGTTCACACCTTATGGAGATTTAACACACACAAAAAATAGCATAATTTAATTGGGCTAATCAATAATCAATCAGCTCTGGTGTATTTGTCCTGGATTTGAATCTTCAATATTTTGTTCCATTGACATCTCCATCATCTACGGATGAAAACTGAACTACTGGGACTATACATGGCTCTAGTTTTGCACGGATTTACCAGCCATATGGATCTGCATAATGACCGACCCCAAATCATCATGCAATATCATTCTACAAGTCATCTCAGTATTTTTACTACGTCCAGAACATCTGCTACATAACTTGAATAAAGGAGATACGCTTTCAATGGATTCTCAGACATTCAAACATAAGAGGGCATGAGAAGGTGGATGAAGGAGCGAGACTGGGACAAGCACGGCACCAAAACTCCAAATGATGAAAATTGAAACATGTCACCAAAAAAATTAAACAAATGCAAAACAATATTTGAAGGGAAGACGCCTTCTCTGGCAGGAAGAAATTCTCTACGTCATCCAATCAGAACCCAATGATCTTGAAATATACAACAACATCAACAGACGACCCAAACATTTATACCTAGAGCTAAAAAAGGGCGTATCAAAACAGAACAGTATTTGCACAGATTTAATTTGACTGATTACTCTTTGTGGAAAAGATGTAATTTCGAAATAGAAATATTTGATACACATACTATTAAGACTGTACACAATACAAGAATCCTCCAAAACACAAGCTGACAGAACATCTTCGAAACTCGAAGTAGGAGAAACTCCTCAAGATGACTGGTTGAGTGTATTAGATGCATCATAGGGATGCTATTGGAAGAATGTAATAAGTATTGACCTAGAATGACCACATAAACAGCATTAGTGGTAAAATAAGTCCAGGTATATTTGTATTGAGGAGATAAAATTGTATTGTAATATTCAAATTATTTTAACAGATTATTATAGGCTATTATATTCTCGTCTGAACTATGGAATTCCTCTTTGGACAAACTCATCAGATCAGAATACAAAACAAGTGTTTGTCGTGCAAAAGAAATGGACATGATCTCTTATTACCTGATTAATTTTTTTTTATGTATAGTTTTATAATAATTATTAATTTTGTTTTAACACAGTAGAACCTCTGTTAACCGGCCTCGGATTAACCGGCCTATATCGTAGTGTACTGGTTGGATGAGAGTTTCCGAAAATAAATTGTAATTGAAACACCAAAGCGGCGGCGAGTCAAACGACTTTGTCAATAGCGGTATCCCATTGTCACCCGCGGCATTGGCACACGTCGGTATAGCAGACATACACCGACAAAATTGTTTGATGGGCCGCTTTTTTTCCACGAATCAATTTAGTATACATTATGGAAAATATAACATTTCTTTTCAGTTTTCTTCTTGTCTTTGACTGGTTAATTTACGTACAGTATATACAGTAAATAAAAATGAGCGAGTTACGAAAACGGAAGCGTGTGTTGGTTTAGTTTGAGACGCGGTTAAATGTGTCAAAAGACTCGACAGAGGGGAATCTGTAAAAAAGCTTTGTAGTGTTTGATTTTTTCATGTTTGATGTATAATATACATAATATAATATATACGATACATTTATGTACAATAAAATTAGTTGCAATAACATCTTAATTGCATAATTCTTAGCGCTACATGATTAAATAAGCTTTCTTTGAACGAAAACCGATTTTTCACGGGAACCTTGGATTAACCGGCCAAACGGGCAACCGGCCCGGGTGTCAGTCCCGACAAGGCCGGTTAGGAGGGGTTCTACTGTATATATATATATATATATATATATATTGTTTTGAAATTAGTTTTAGGTTATGTTTTGATGTGTGCAATATTGTTTTATATATTATTATTTATTGCATATTTTTGTAGTGATTATAGTCCTCTATATATTTTAGATATTATTTCGATATATTTTATAAATTTAATGTATATGACCAAAAATTCTACAGCATAATATGGTTTCTTATTAGTAGAAGGAAATCAGGATGTCTACTAACAATTGGCTACTGGAATTCCCACTTTTCTCGCAGTACTCTACGGCTATTTCCCCGAAATGTCACAGTTTTTTTTTTATACCTTTTACACCTAAATCTATAATTTCAGAGTGTTTAAAATAAATCAAGTTAAAATGGTGATAACACCAAGATGTTACATTGAAATTCAGTACACTAACAAAACACTTCATAGTAAATGTGCATATCAAATTTCACAATGATATCATGGAAATTGTTTTTAAGTAGAGATGGTATAGTGCACGGATTGTGCTGTCGGTAAAAGTACAAAATTAACCGGTTCTATTTTTAAAAAATATGAGATATCAACTTGAAACTCGGTACACAATTGTAAAGCATGCTTATGAAAAATTGTTCTACTAGAGCTTATAATACATGGATAATTAATATTGGTTAAACAAGGAATTTGTTTTGTGCAATACTATTAGTATTTATTAATAATATTATGCATTTACAATTATTAGAACCATTCTATTGGGCTAGCCATTTCTTTTTCTTTTGAAAATTTTAAACAAATATTTAATTTATCACAAAATAAATGTTTATACGATTTACACTATTGACCGAAGGTACTTGGTAGAACCCCATTTTAATGAAAAAACAAACACAATATTTAGTAAATTCTGGAATTTTATCGAGTGTTCCCCATTGCCTTGCCTTTCAATATCTTCCTTAGTCTTTGTTAAGCTGCCTTGTAAATGCTGTTGCTGGCGAAACCATGATCGGCAAGACTCAATAAAATTGTAGAATTTACTAAATATTGTGTTTGTTTTTTCATTAAATAAATGTTTCTTATATTTCATTAGTTGAAATTAGTTCTTAATATTATCTCTTCTTCAACTTCATCTTCATGGTGCGTGCATCCAGCCTCAGGTAATGCCGACCGCACGGTTGACGTAGGGTCAGGTTGTGAGGAGATGAAAAGAGGTGTAGGGAACGTGAAGTAGAGGTAGCCGAGCCGGGAGGCGATTGGTAAATTATGGAAGAGTATGGATTTGCTATTCGGGAAGGATTCGAGTGCTTAGTGCGAGGAATGTTGATAAAATAATAACGGAAACTAGGAGTGCGCTGGCCCTAAAAAGGACCAGTTGGACTTAGGTTAGGTGAGGGGAGATAGGATATTATCTGGCCTTTATGATGTATGTTCACCCGTCATCGTCGGCGCCAAAGCACCTACAATTTCCTTTTCAGGAGGCGACTAGGGTGAAGCAAGTTGCTGCCGTTGCCGGGATTACTCTCTTTAATTTCCCGTACGGGAGGCAACGGGGCGATTCTTGAAGAGGTGTTGTTGAGTGGAGTTAGAGCAGGAGTCAGGTGTTGAATGAAATGATTCCAAAACGTGTATTGGTTTAATGGTGTTGGAATGTGGCAGGCGGCAGCAAAAGTGTGTAGTGGAGGTGGCGAGTTGTCTTCGTGGTGTGTGGTGTGAGTTGGTTGTGGGGTCTCTCGGTCTTGCGTAAGAAGACCGATTGGAGAGATGGTCCCGATGAAGTGTTTGAGCAAGGGGTCTCTTGGCCTTGCGTAAGAAGGCCGTGGGAGAGATGGTCCCTGCTAATCTCATGTCAGGAGAAGTGTTGTGTAGGTGTTGAGAAGTGATGTGTTCTTGATGGTTGTTGCTGGGTCTCCCGGAGGAGGTATGTTTGTAATTGGTCTCCTGGTTGACAAGTCATGATTTTGTCCCTGAAACATGAGTACTTATACAATTTCTAGCTTGCCTATGATTGGTTGGTTCCTAGACAATGAGCTGTCCATTGTTAAGTTTTCCCGAGAAGCGAACCAATCCCGACGTGAGGTTGGTTCGGAGTATTGTCGCGGATTGCCATTGTTGTGGCCGCGGACTTTTAATTGCTCGACGTGAGCTGTCGGCCAATCAGAGACGAGTAGCCTGGGCGGGTCTTGTAGTGTGAGATTGGCCGATGTAGAGCCGTTTAAGGCCGGGGAATTGATGTTTGTTGTGTTGACTGAGTGTTGGCAGGTTTTGCCGTGTAGATTGTGGGAAACTAGTCGGGTGAACTAGTTCCCTTGGTGGTGACGTTAACACGGTGTCTCTCATACACATAGCAAGCCAGTCTCCAGTAGGTGGGATTAGTGAGAATTCGTCCAAGAGTGCAATTAGGTTGGAGTTATATTATCTTACAAGTAAAACCATTAAAATAATTAAACGAATGAATGATTAATTTGCGAATGTAGCTATTATGAGACGAATACAATAGGATGCCTTTTGAAATTTTAATAATAAATCAAAGGGTAAGTTAACTATTATTTTTGGAAATTTTGATTTTTGTAATTATTTAAAGTTCAAAACTTTGAAGTTAAAATAAACCTAGGCTGATGTATATTGATTTTTTGACACTTATCAGATGAGATACATTATTTTATTTACAGATATGACATACTTATTCAGTCTTAGGTAGTTTATTTCAAATCTAATTTCTTTTATATTAGATTTGACTATTGATGATTGGACCCAAATTTTTAAAACACAGCCCTCCATTTAATACTTTTATTATTTCCTATTGTAGTCCACGTCTTCTCGTTTTCATCACCAAAACTAGCCTTCTTTTTTTCTTTCTTTCATTAACAATTTTTGTTTTACTTTTTGCTAGTTTTATTCAATTTGTCACTTTTATTACATGTCACATTATATATTTACAAATCGAAATTATGATGATGATGTATGACATGAAAAGATTTTATGTTAATGGATTATATGGTATGAAATATAATTATTTATAATTTTACTTTTGTGAGATGAGATTTTATCCTTTTATTTATAACTGTGGAATTTCATATCATCACACGGTGGTACAGGGATTTCGTGGCCAATACGGGCTGCCGATCAGGCTACAAATAAAAGTTTCTTCAGTTATTGATTTATTACTATATTTTCAAAAAATAGATGATTGAAAAACAATGCATTAAAGCCAAGATTTTTACTTTCAATGTACGGCAAGATAAATTATTACCAATTTTTTTTTTAAAACAGAAATTTTTTAATAGATTTTCAGCTACAAATATATTTGGTCGGTTTTCTACTATTCACAACTAACATCTTGACCAACGATTAAAATAAATCATTACTTGATGGAAATTATAATTATTTACGTATAAATATTATGAACAAAGGCTTTAAATAGTTGAATTGCAACTAGGCTTACGGATAAACTGGCCTAACTTGTAATTACCAAAAGTTTCCGAATATTCTTTTGTTCTGCTACGATGACGTAGTCATTTTAACAATAACTAATCTTGGGCATATTTTGTTCTGACTGATATAGTCTCAGAAAGCTTTATTTCCAGGATTATTAACAAAATTCCTGCCTTTTCTTCCCGAGTTTTCTCAAATACTTAAAATTTCTAGATTTCCCCCTGATTTCACACATTTTCCCGATTGGTAGACACCTTGGAAATGTATTTTTGTGATCACTGTTTCGGTACAGACGCTATGTATGCTTCAAGTTAAAGATAGCTGGAATAATAAACAATGAAGTGGTCAGACAGCGTCATGGACGCTACGGATGCTATGCTTGATATGTTGGATGCTTATCCAAGAGAATGGGGTTTTCTAGAACGTAGCTAGCAACACAATTACCTTGTGAGATCTTTATTCCGAGTTTTTTTTTCCTTTTTCAGACGGGTTAGGTTAGTTTTAAAAAAACAACTTTTTCACATTATATAAAATATTATTAGAAGTAATTTAAAACAATAATACTCTTTGAATTTAGTTTCATATTTGCAAAGATCTTGCATCATCTGATGATATTTGGAATATTCTTTGTGTTCAATGATGAACCAATTTCTTTTTCTTTATTACAAAAGTAAATAAAATATCATCATCAGAAGAATCTGCTCTACGGTACATACCGAAGACCAGCCAGATTAGCTGAAGACTGGTGAAAACTAATAAAGCCGTAGCATTTTGTGACACCCAGTACAGCATTCATACCATTTGTATTATCCGCAGCGTCTATGACGTAGATTTTTGTCTGACTGAGGTTTAAGTGTTTTTTATTACTATAGTACATTGTTTTTGTGATGTATTTGTAAATTGTTATTTTATCTTAGATTGTAAAATATGACACATGGTTATCCTTATAAATTGTTCTCATCCGTAATATTACGAGCAACGTCAATGTGCTATTAAATAAAGCAGTTGACAATGTATATATTGAAATAAACTAACCTCAAAACATTCCTCCAAAGTAACAGATCTTCCTTGTTCTGCATTAGCTTTAAGTTCCTTGACGCTAGCATGCTCTTCTAATTGGTCACTGTCGTCTGCGATGGAACTATTACAAACAGAAGTAAATCAGAAACATGAGAGTTATTCAATAATTTCGGAAGCAGTTATTTATTCTAATAGAAATCTTTTAAATCCAGAAAGTAAGTACCACATATTACTAGGGTCGTTTGGAATGTAACCTCCATTTAGCACAGCGTGAGAAGTAATGGGGGGTAGCAATATTATTCCAGTGGTAACATGTTCCCAGCTGTTGTGTAGCAGTTCGTTTACCAACAATAGCCTTTCAAAATAAACACTGCAATAGAAAACCCAGTGGAATGTGATAAGATTTCTAATGGGGAAAAAAGGAACGGTTGGCAATTTGTTTTGTTATCATCACAACTTTTAGTATAAAGGTTGGTGATCATCCTATCGCCCAGTGGACATCCACTGCAAATAGCCTCCTTAGATTGTCTTCTTGTTGTTCCGACATCTTTCCTATGACCTGCATCACTTTCTACTCCCGTGCAGGTGGATCTTTCTAGATCTATTCTGTCAGCCTCTTTTCATCTTAATTCCCCCCTACTGTCTTCATCCCTCCTCCTTTGCTCTGTTTTCATCACCCCAATCCTAATGTGTAAAGCAACACGTGCTGAAGGGATAAAGGTGTTATATACAGAGCCTGTGGGATACTTGTCATCTCTCATAGTATATTATCTTATCCGACTAAGGGGAGCTATGGCCAGGTGGTTCATCCTTTTCCTAGCCCCTAGTGGGGAAAACTTGAAGAGAAATGTATAATAACAAGCTTGAATATCACCGCAACTCAACGTGCTGATAAAATGCATAGAAAGAAAGTATGGATCTCTCCACTCTCAACCTAAGATTGTGGGAACAAATCACAGAGGATGAGGAGCATATGCTGCTCTAAGTGTATAAGGAGGGAGCTACTTCTTCCTCAAACACCCAGAATTATATAGCGAACATATGGGAATGGGAAAGAATACTATTGCCCAAACAGGCCAAAGAACTCCTATGGAATCATAACAGGAGAAGGTCGAGAGCATGGATCAGGCTAAGCAGAGATAAACTGAAAAGACTGACAGGGTTTCTATCGGGGTATTATAGACTCAGGGAATATCTTGAATAGGATTGGAATAGAGAATGATGGGACCTACAAATTCTGCAAAGAGCCGGGAGGATAGTCAAAATCATCTGGTGGAATGTGGTCTTACTAATGCACAAAAGGGCTAGAGCTCTGGTAGGATACCAGAATGATGTAGAGGAGATACCTACCCCCTTTCATGTCCTGCGCTTCCTAAAGGAATTGGGACTTCTATAGATGAGAGCTCCCTGTTTTAGAAGAAGTTGGGGGAGGACATGACATTATTACTACTCCTATCACAAATATGGATGTTAATTGTACAGGACGTGATTTACTCTTAACATCTATTGGCCAGATAATCGCTGAGTCTATTGTATGTATGAATTATGCCATAAATAAATTTCTATTTTACAGTATCATTTTGGAGTGTTGGGTGCAAACCAAACAACTTTAAAGCATCAGTCTTATCTTACCTTTCCTTGGCTTCCAGATCCCATTCCAACACAAGTTTAACATGAGGTTGTCCTGCTCCAGTATCACACACTGCCAACGCCTGATCTATTGGTTGTGTATACAGAGGATGATCCACAGCCGGATCTAAGTAGCTGTGGTCTCCTGTACCTGCTTCACCTCCTGCGTCACATACTCTTATACGGAATAAAGGTATCGGTTGATCATTAGTGAGTACATCATCGTGTAGTGTCCATGCCATTTCCTTGAGTAATAACTTCTGTAAGTCTTGGTAAGATGTTTCTCGACAAACTTGCATCGTGTAGGGACTGCTGAATCTGTACAAATAATTATAGTTTTGTAGTCATACTGTTAACTGAGAATAAACATGGCACATAAATTATTATTATTACATCCCTATTTATGATGGAGAATATTACGTACAAAGTTTGCATACTATTTATTACTTAAAAACAACAATTTCAAAAATGCTGGTTTTCGAAAAAAGTCATAACTACAGAAACAAAACAATGAGCATATAAAAGTAGGGAAACTCAGCCTGTGTATGGAATCTCATACACTATGCTTTATACATGGATAAGGCCTATACAGATTTGCATGCATGAATTGGTCCATTTAAAACAACAATGAGTTTTATAATATTCCAATGCTCATTGTAACATTATGCACGCTGACTTCAAGAGTCTATCTACATTTTCTGTTTTGGTCATATGCGAAGTATTCTCAAGTTATGAGTAAAAAATAAATGAAAAAAAAAACTTGGTGATCAAATTTGATAAAAACCAGATCATTTGTTTTGGGCTGTAGAATATTGCATACAGTAGAACCCGGGCTGACAACCGGGCCGGTTGCCCATTTGGCCGGTTAATCCGAGGTTCCCGTTAAACTCGTCACAAAGCTTTTTTACAGATTCCCCTGTCAAGTATTTTTAACACATATAACTGCATCTCAAACGAAACCAACACACGCTTCCGTTTTCATAACTCGCTCATTTTTATTTACTGTATATAGTGTCAAAGACAAGAAGAAAACTGAAAAGAAATGTTATATTTTCCATAATGTATACTAAATTGATTCGTGGAAAAAAAAGCGGCCCATCAAACGTTTTTACCAGTGTATGTCTGCTATACCGGCGGGTGCCAATGCCGTGGGTGACAATGGGATACCGCTATCGACAAAGTCGTTCGACTCGCCGCCGCTTTGGTGCCGCAGTGTTTTTACGCCGACAATGGGATACCGCTATTGACATTCATTTCCCCCCCCATTAGGTGAAACTCTATATCTGTATCCATTACCGCTATTGACAAAGTCGTTTGACTCTCCGCCGCTTGGTGTTTCAATTACATTTTATTTTCGGAAACTCTCATCGAACCAGTACACTACGAAATAGGCCGGTTAATCTGAGGACCGGTTGATCCGAGGCTGGTTAACAGAGGTTCTACTGTAAGTGTTTTTGTTAAAAAATTATAAAAGAGTGTAAAATGCTCCTTAACACAAAACTAACAAATTAAACAATAAACTAAACAGTAATATAAAATTTTAACTTCACCAATGTGTACTGGCGATTTGACAAAGTTGTCAAATTAACCGGTTTTTAACTTTTTAACTATTAATTTTTCAAATTGAGAAAATAAAGAGACTCCTAGCCCTCAAATACTTAGCATCAAGGTCGGAAGAACACAACAATTGATCAAGAAAGGCCCTTCAGAATTATCATTGATATTTTTAGGTCCATACCTAGTAATAAGAGATCAATGGTTGGTTGCTGTATATTACAGCCATCTTTAGTTTACATAATCAATAAGTTATACATTTCAAAATGGCTAGTTTCGGATTATCATTGCCATTTTTAGGTGTATATACAATAAGACATAAATTTCAACAGGGGGTTTGTGTATTCAGCCATATTCAGTTCCATACACAATAAGTTATACTGTACATTTCAATAGATAGTTTTGTAATGATCATTACCATATTTAGATACATACCGTCTTACATTTCAACAGCTGGTTTCTGCATATTACGGCTACCTTCAGGTACATATCTAATAAGTTGTACATTTTTTAAGTTAGTTTCAGAATTAACGCTGACATCTTCAGGTACATACCTAACACATTGGTCTTCAAATGTCAACACATTGATCCAGCAAAGCAGAAGATATTCTCCCGCATCTGAACTGGCTTCTTTCAACTGGGGAAGTTCTAAGCAGTAGATAGGATCTGTGTGCTTTATACAGCTCACAGGTTGTTTGTCTGGAAACAAATAAATTAAATGAGAAAATTGAAAATAACAAAATAAAAATAACTGACAGTTATTCAAAAAATTTCTAATCACTTTCATTCATAAAAAAATAACAGCATTTAATAGTATCATATATAGATTAACTAGCTGTACCCGGCCACGCGTTGCTGTGGCTCATCTGGTTAAATGGAGAATAAATAAAAGACATAAAAAAAAAAAATAACTAACTATATTAAAGAAATTTTATTTCCAAAAAAAATTAAAGATTGTATCTATTACTTATTTTTATGTCATAATAATAATAATAAAAATATATATAATATATCAATTGGTTTTGTATTTATATCCATACTAATATTATAAAGACTTAAAATTTATTTCTTTCTTGTATGTAGGGGGTTAATCTCTGGAACTACTAAACCAATTAAAACATTTTTTTAAATAAAAAAGCTACACAATCCCAGAGTAACATAGAGTAGGATTCATTTTGATAAAAACATTTTTTATATTCCATATTTGTAAATTTATTTTGAAAATCGTAAAGAATCGTTGGGCATTAAACCCAGCGTCTAGCAGCTGTAGTATCAATAAATAAACAACATTATGAAAAACTAAAAAATTACTATTGAAAGATGAAATTTATAAATATCAATAGAAACGTACTATGCCAAAGATGTGCACAACAACATAAATTATATGTGTATGTTGCCATTAAGGTAGGTAAAATAAATTAAATATAATTTTAGGTTAGGCCTAGAAAGATGAACCAATACATATTTCTTGAATGTACCTATTATTTGCATTCATTACCATAGCAGCCAATTTAATAAAATAACTGATGAAACAGTTGATTCGGATGTCCAGCTAGTACAAATAATATTTTTAAGTTAGGCCTAGATTGAACCAACACATGTTTCAACAAACACAAACCAATAAAAGCTTGCGTTAAGATATTTAAAATTAAGAAAACAATATGTTACAATCTAGGCCCTAATTAAAAAAAAAAGACATATTAGAATTTAATAGTAGGCCTATTTATATATGGTAAATGATATATTTTATAAATTTAAAATTGCCTCTTTTATTTATAACAATACAAAATCTCTGTCCTAATTAATATTCCCGAGAAAATAACATTGTGTACAATAACCTGTTTTAAAAAAGTTATTATTTATATATACAATTTCTATTCATATCGGCGAAGAAAGTCCCGTGATATTCTTCTCCAATCACAAACTTCTGTGGGCGTGTATTTTATACTAACGTCTTGCTTCTAATGGTCGCCATCTTAATTCCAGATTTTCGTTCATATTTCCACAGATTATGTCTTTGTTATTAAATATTTATATGAACTCAGGTGATGTTTTATATTTAGAAATATCTACTTCGTATTTTTGTATATCTCATTTTGTCTCTAGGTCTTCTGTATTTTTATAATCGGCGAAAGATCGGAGTTATATTTTCAATTCGGTTATTTTCCAAGTTGACCTTTCACGTCTAGATAAAAACAAATTATTTAAGTTTTCTTGTCTTTAACTGTGTGTTGTTATTTTTTATGGATTAATCAAATTCATAGGCGCAATTTTAATATAGGTTTTAATTTGTTTTAGATTGACAATTTTCTGGATTAGTTATAATTGGGTAGGGAAAATATTAGATTTAGAATTTGTTTTGATTCGAGTCTTATCTTTTTGCCGCTAGGCGCGTGTATGTTGACGTTTAAAATTAAATGAATGAAATTGACTTTTTTTTCTTTTTGTATTTAATACCCTTTAAAATTAAAATTTCGCAAAATCCTTTCTTAGTGAGCGTCTATGACCTCATACAAATATGCCTTTAAATTTTGGTATCAATATCTTTGTTGGTTTTTGCTCTACGTTGATTCTCTGTCAGTCATTCATTCAGTCAGTCAGTCAGGACAAAGCCGTTTATATATATAGTGATTAACATAGCAATGGATAAAACAAGATTGTGATGAATTTCAAATCATAAAATATATAGCACAAGCCTGATGCAATACATATATTATATAGAAAGCAAACAAAAAGAAATCAAATAATCTCGTACATACCAATAGTATCAAACCCAAATATATAGCATTCAAAACAAATAATGGACTGGAAAAACATATAACCCTATTCAAAACAAAAATACTATACCAATAGATCAATGCAAATAAACTTGAATATATATAGTGTCGTAGCTGAATTTTGGTTTAGACTGAAGACAGAGATACCGGTACTATCGTTTAGGTATCAGAAGAGCTTCGACAATATACGTATTCAGTAGGAAATGATGTGGTAGGAGTTAGAAAGGAGTTTGCCCCGAGGGGATCAGTCCTCAAACAACGAATGATGTAGAGTGTCGTCAGAATCAGTCAACACACCAACCGTTCGTCCTGAAGGAATCAGCCTTCAGACAATGAATGGGGATAGTTTATGTTGAGAAGATTAGCAGACAGATCGGAGGTTTTGAGGTGATCAGCCCTCAGAAAATTAACGGGGTGTCCGTGCTGTCGGGATCAGCCGACAGACCACGGAAGGAAAGACAGTTAGGAACAATAAAGAAAACAACAAGAGACATTAGGTAAGAAGAGCAGCGAGAGAGAGAGAGAGAGAGAGAGAGAGAGAGGGGGGGGGTGTTGTAGGTCACTCTGTGAAACAGAATGATTTTTAAGCGAATGAGGTCCATATTTATAAGTCGTCTGGGGTTGTGAGCTCATGCCTCACACTCTGCACGACCCCTTAGTAAGTCCAGTGTTTCACTCTCTCTCTCTGCTGTGGGTAATTTATTTACAAGTTAGACATTACAATTGAATACAATTATATTCACAACAATTTAGCGTAACGATGAATAGTGGTAGTGTGTCGCTACATAGAGTTTCTTGTGATTGTAAAAAAGAATACATAGGAGAAACAGGGAGGTCTTTCAATAGTGGCTTTAAGGAACATACCAGAGATATAAAATATGAAACCATCAAATGAAAATATGCATAACATCTTGTTAACTCTTACGGCTTCTAAGGCACAGGTACTACCCAGCATTGAAAAATTTCCGTTCTTATCCAGTGTCGAGTGACGCTAGCTGTTACTACTATCAGATTTTAATATAGTTTATATGAGATTATCAAAGTTTTAATGACTATCCAATAAGTGTTAAACTCTATTGAGACCTTGAGAAACTATTTTCAACCAAAAGAAAATAACACAGTTTTTTTTACTGCTATTTTAACAACAGAAACTTCAGCTATTCAGTAAGACATCAATTCTCAGTCATAACATAACTTTGGAATTTGGAATGTGTTTGGATTTATATATTTGCTGTTTGATTCTGTGTGTTTCTTATGATTTGTATTATTACTGTTAAATATATTATCTATAATAATGGGTTTAAAATATGCAATTTTTTAGAACATTTGGAATGCAATATTTTTAGCGATTAAGAATTATTTACACCTAAGCCAAACGGAAGTGATTCTAACTCGAGTGACAGTAAAATCTGTTTTGATACGGATGTTTGTAAAAATTTACTTTTAGATAATTATTCAGCGAGCCTAGAGAATAGTTTACTAAGTATAGAAAATAATAACAATAATTATGACAGTACCTTAGTTAGACCTATATTTTCCGACATTCTGACATATTTTTCGTAAAAATAGGTACTTTATCCAAAACCAAAGTGTTATAAATTGTTTTTTTGGAGAAGATGCAAAGAATTCACCTGTATAGTAGTAGAAATTTTTTTTATAATAATCAGTATGTCGAGCAACAACAAAAAAATTCTGTATGCCGAACCTAAATGTCACATTTACACCATGCATATCGCAACATCATGAATATCACCATTACTGGAAGAGTTTTTGATTACAAGTGATGAAATAATTCAAACTGTATTTCCTGCCAACATATCATATCACTTTTGTGTGCAGCTAAATTATCGTAAGATGAAAGTTGCATAATATCTCAAAGATTATAAACAAATATTGAGCTTGACTTGTGAGATAATATTAGATAGCCATCCTCAGTGATATATGAGCTACAGTAATTAAACTATAACTGCATGTATCACTGAGGATGATGGCTTTGTCGTTGAAACGCGTTTGATTAAGTATATATAATTTTTGTGAGATCTTGTGTTCGAGTTTTATTCTATCTATGTCAATGATCGATCGATAAATATCATATCGCCCTAGTATGTAGCCGACCTAAGAGTCCATTGGTGTATTATTGATTAAGATGAGAGGTTAAAGGGGTTAAACCGCCCCCAAGCACAGCGACCAGGAGCCTATTATGGAACTAAACCCCTTGACTTTTGGTGTATTATACAAACCTGAAAATGTCCGATGGAATCCAAGGTCGTCAATCTCAGTAATGAGCATATGAGGTTCAGGTACTCCTGTATCTGAGGCGAGCAAGTCTCGTAAGTCTTTAACATCTGCATGCAAAGGCACAGATAATCCAAGTTTCACCTGAAAATATTTTCATCATCAGTATAGGAAAATAAAATCCAAAATATTAAGTTTTAATAGTAACTTATTTTGTAAACTGTAAAGCCACACTATAATTACATGTCTCTCCATCTCAAAGAAATAAAAGGATTTTTAAGCACATTTTATAATTTAACGATACAATAAGTGACAAATGTGATAGGGTTACATGTGACCAGGTTATATTAACTGAATTGCTATAAGAATAGCCACACGACACCATTTGTTACCTCTATTCTCTTGGGCTCTACAAGATGGCGAACGTGCCTACGGAGAGTTGTAACCTTATTTTGTTTGTATTTTATGGATACACTAGTTGTATCCATTACCTCCAACCATTTGGAAATCAGGCTTTTTGTGCATATTTTTAATTAGCCCGGATCTCATTTGGAGCATTTAGACACTAAACTGCCCTATAACTTTAAAAGTAATTTTAATAATTCTTTCAATTTTAAATAATGTATCTTAGTTTTAACACTTGAACTTTGTTATTATAGATCAAATGTATGTTGCCACTGAAATGTCAAAAATATAGGAGACAATATGTATTTCCTTTTAATAAATCGTTAAAACCTGGGAACTACTGCATTGATTTAAAAAATGTTTTCAGTTCCAATTAGTTTTCAAATCATTACAAATTTTGTTACGACAAAATATATTTTAACGTATAAAACTTGTACAAAGCTGAAAAAAAAAAAAAAAAAGATGAAAATTTTAGTTTTAATAAAAACAAACTAATATATACTACTGGATCAATTAGAGTTAAATAAAGACTAAAATCTGCATGTAAATTGGATCAGCGGTTCATGGGTTATAAGCTACAGATATTGATTTCTACATGTTTGTAAGGATAGATTTTTAAATAAATGAATTTGTATGAAATTTTCTTGGGTATAAGTACAGCATGGCACAAAAGAAACAATACTGAAACTTATAATAACATGACTTGTCTCTGCCAGCTGATCAAGTCGGCTATTGTTGCCTTAGCAACAGTACTGATGTTTACTTGAGATTAAGCAGTGTAGAGGTTAAAATGGTGTTAACAAATGAAGAGAAAGTTTTTATTGAGGAGCACTATTATCGTTTAAACTGAATCGGTAGTTCAAATGTTCCAACAGCGAAGATTCTTTGATCAGATGATACAGTCGCCACAAAAAAGTCTTCGGCAAACTTCATTGGAAAATTACATACTGGAATCTCAAGGGGATTACTCAAAAGTTATCAAATAATTTGATATGGCAAAGTTCGAGTTACCGAGGACAAAAATCACCGATTTCGAGTTATAGAGGACCCAAGTTGACTGACCTTTATTCACTTCGGCAGTGTGTTCAGATTATTTTGATTCCTGTAATAAGGAATAAGTGAAAGAAAACACACCTGTACAAGTATTTTCTTTTTATAAACAGTTTTAAATTTTATTTTAACATAAAATCAGCACATTTACATATAAGAACAGTATTTCGATATGGTATTTGATGTGATTCGAAAGTCCTTTACAATTTCATATTTCTTCTTTACACCATCATCAGCAGTAGAGTTTTACCTCTACACTCAATGTCTTATATTTTCATTTCACTAATATACTGCACCACAAACCACTTCACAATCGCTTTTAATAAAAAGCTAAACTTTAGTAAAATACAGAACGGTAGGCAGATATGTATGGTCATCCTAAAATTTTGTCTTATAAAAAGTCTGTGGACCAAAACTTCGACTTGTAAAGGTTTTCAAGCGCCTACCTTTGAGTAGAAGTTTACCAACACATCCAGGAAACCAACAAAATTCGTCTTATTGAGATTCTGCCTTTAAAATATTTTACTTATAGAGGGGAAATTAGCATCGATGATTATGAGAAGGTGAAGGGGATTTTCAAAATTTGAGATATCAAGGTATTCGAGATAAAAGTTCGAGTTATCAAGGTTCCACTGTATTAGTCGAACATCAGTAAGGTACACCCTGTAAGTTTAAAACTATTTGTGGGTTCTGTAACAGGATACAAACTTTAAAACGTTTGATAACTAAATAAAATGTCACGAGTAGTGAACTGTCCTTCCATATTAGCTATGGTGTATGAAGATCCAGAATTTTTGTCCATTTGGTTTCCTGACAAGTGTCATGTTCATTTAAATGGATATATCACCAAAAATACGACTCCGTTTCTTAGTTTCGCTCAACCAGACAACATTAAGAGATATCACTCCACAGTGAACGTGTTGCTATGGTGTGTGTTATCTGCAAAACATGCATCCTGGGCCCTTCTTTTACTGAAGATATCCAACAGAACCCGGCGATTTAAAATCAAGTGCAATATAGAGAACAAGTTATCACATCTTTTCTGAGGAAACTAAAACAGCTCTACTGAGCACAAACCTATCTCTTCAAGCCCAGTGGTTAGGAGCTACTTGCCAATGGTGAGGGAATCACTTCGATTGATTCATGCCACATCTGGAAACCATATGATATCCTGTGGAGCAGACATTCCATATAACTCTCGTTAATTTGATTTAATGCTTACGTTTGGGGAATGCTGAAGAGAGCGATTTTTAGACAACAACCACCGGCAACCATTGTGAGAAGGTTGTGGCAACTTTAAGAGGAATGAATCAACATCTCTTTAGACATATGTTGGAAAACCTACCCAGCCACTACTCGTACTGCTTAGAGTACGATGGGAAACACATTCAACATCAAAAACTTTTAATGATAAAATTCTCTGTATCTGCAGTTTGCAATTACAGAAATATCTGCCTTTAATAAAAAAAAACATTGCTATAAAATAAAGTTTCAGTATTGTTTGTAGGTAAAGTGAAAATAAATTAAACAGAAATTATTAAATGTACATAGTAAATTACTTACTTGCCGCGGTTGTTGGTTTGTATACAGAACCGTTACAAAGATGGGTTTGAACTGATCCTGCGGTACAGGCACGGAGACGCAGAGAAATGGATCGAACGTATTTGACTGACGTTTACATCTCGGACAGGTTAGTGATGAACGAAATTGAGCTTGGAAAACTGCATGCACAAAACTGTTGTTACATCGCACATGATTTGCCAATGTTTCTGCAGCGACGATATCGTCCGGCCGACCAAAAGAATTCTGCAAATAAATAAATATTAAATATTAGTCATTGTTTGGAATAGTACATTACTCAATAGAATATAGCAATAAACTACACTTGTATACAAGTATAAGGTTGTTAAAAAATACCCTTATAGTTGTACATTTCCCAAAACTGATTTTGATCTAGATGGATCTACACGCTTCTTCATCTAGTCTTAGTTTCGATCTCTTTATTTCATCATTTTTGAAAGGCCAACTCTCGTTTTCTTCTGGCTCTAACACTATTATTGGAATATTCAAGGACTAGGGGGGAGGGGTCTTTGGAATCCCTTATGTTTCTTCAGTACGTGTGTAGAAATCCCGACATATCCTACCTTGATCTACACCTTTCTTCATCTAGTCATAGGTTACATTCCTCTCTTTCATCCTTTCTAGCAGGCTAACTTGTTCTCTTCCGACTTTGAAAATAAATTAAAATAATCGAGGGCTAGGGGTCTTTAAATTCCTTGAGTACATGTGTAGAAGTTTTGAGATATCCTAGCTTGATCATCACCTTTCTTCATCTAATCATGGGTTACATTCCTCTCTTTCATCCTTTCTAGCAGGCTAACTTGTTCTCTTCCGACCCTGAAAATAAATTAAAGTAATCGAGGGCTAGGGGTCTTTAAATTCCTTGAGTACATGTGTAGAAGTTTTGAGATATCCTAGCTTGATCATCACCTTTCTTCATCTAGTCATGGGTTACATTCCTCTCTTTCATCCTTTCTAGCAGGCTAACTTGTTCTCTTCCGACTTTGAAAATAAATTAAAGTAATCGAGGGCTAGGGGTCTTTAAATTCCTTGAGTACATGTGTAGAAATTTTGAGATATCCTAGCTTGATCATCACCTTTCTTCATCTAGTCATGGGTTACATTCCTCTCTTTCATCCTTTCTAGCAGGCTAATTCTGCATGGATTATTGACACCAGGTTGAAGTTATTTTTGTTCTGATTTATCTAAATAACAGGCAGACAGACATTGCATGTTATGCTCTAGTGACATGTCATCATGACTAATTGTTATGTAAGTAAAAAAAGTTACTTTCACTCAGTTTATATACCTCTGGAAACATAAGAAGGCAGTATAAGTGTCAAGAATACATTTGTATTAAAATCAGGGTCAGGATCATTTCCGAAATCTAACGGTGTAAAACACTGCTTAAATTTACTCGCACATCAAGGGTTACGATTTGTCGACATCTTTTCAAAATGTTCTGTAGTTCTCAGACAAAAACTAAAAATGAACCATTCACACAGACTTGAATTAATAAAAGAAAAATCTTCGCCTTTATATTTCATCTTCATCTTCGTGGTGCGTGCATCCAGCCTCAGGTAATGCCGACCGAACAGTGTCTCTCATACACATAGCTAGCCAGTCTCCAGTAGGTGGGATCAGTCAGAATTCGTCCAAGAGTGCAATTAGGTTGGAGTCTTCTCCTCAGCTCATCTCTGACATCCGATCTGATGATACAATCAAGGGGGATGTGTTGTAGGGTTTCTTCTTCCATCCGACATACAAGACACAGGGGCGACTCAGCAAGTTAGAAATGAAAAATATAGGACTGTGTTACAATATGTCCTGTTCTAGCCTTTATATTTCAAAGTCATTTAATATTCACATTTCAACCGATTAGAACCAATTATGAAAATTAGATGTTTTATAATGGTTACAACTCTCAGCTGCTTACTATAACGAGTACAGGCTTGGCAATCTCGAGAGACTCTAGTTAGATCTATCTATTTATTCATCTAGTCTTGGGTTAGATTAGAGGTTAGGTCTTCCTTGACCAACTCTTGTTCTCTTCCAACCCTGATACTATTATAGTATTAGAGGGTTATGCAGTCCTTATTTTATATTTTTATCTCTCTTTTTTTTATAAGGCGATGGTGACCGAGAGGTTTTTCTCCTTCAAACAACAAGGAACCCTCAGGGCCTCACTTTAATGAGTACAGGGTTAGCAATCCCAAGATACCGAACTGGATATACACTTTTTTCATGTAGTCTTGGGTTAAATCCTTCTCTTTCCGATCTCTCTTGTTCTTTTACATCTCCGAAACTATTAGAATATTCAAGTACTAGGGGGGTTTTTATTTTAGTTTTTCTTCCTATTTTTTTTTAAGTGATGACTACCAAGTGGTTGTTCGTCTTAAACAAGGAAAACAAATCAATTATTTGGGCTGTAATGACACACAATTATTTTCAATACATAGTTTGTTGAATAGCATTAATGGAATGTTTAAAAACACCTGATGCATTATTCATATATTATTCAATCACTACTCAAATATGTTATTGTGTTGTCAACATCTCATTATGTCTGTGTTACAAATAGACTTAATTAACAGGGTACCCTGTTAGTTTGTCAACATTAGATACCATTCACTAAAACATTCTTTAAGGGTCGATTACACGTGGCGAGTTTACTAGCTACTAGCCGGCTAGTTAGCTAGTTGATAGTAAACTAGCTCCGTGTAATCATATACTAGCACACTCGCCGGCTAGTAAAAAAGCTGGGGGAAAAGTTGAAGACTAGGCTACTTTACTCGCTACTCGCTGGCGTCTGGCCGAGCTAGCAAGTAAACTAGCCGTGTGTAAAGGGAATTGCTAGTTAAAAAGCGGCAAGTGGCAATAAGTTATGTTCATCAATATCACACATTAGACGTTTAAAACTGTCCTCCTTCAATGTTTTGTTAGTATAGTCTGTCCATGACAAAGGATATTGCCCGTAGATTTCAAGAAACACAGCAATATCATTTCCGTTCCACTTTTAATACACCACAAACACAACACAGATTTTCAATGATTTACTTTTAAAAAGCAAACAGGACACAACAAGTGGTTTCTGTACAGCAACTAGTTGGATAGCGAGAATTTTATGTTTTAATTATCCTTTACTTTATAAAAGCAATAATGACTCGAAAAGTTTTTCGTCTTTTAAACAACAAAATCTATCCTAAAATACTTTCATTTCACAAGGACAATCCATAAGCATTGATAAAACTGTTGTCACCACTTTCCCCCCAATCTTTCCTGTAATCCTATCCTGACAGTAGGGAGTGAGACACATTTTTTTTGGGGTCACAACCCTTCCACGCAAAACATTAACTCTTTTTGATTTTCCGCAGTAATTGAAAGGAATGTGTGTGTGTCGGTGGATGATATTTTCTTAGCGTTTCAAGAGAATTGTTGTTATCTGAAACGAATATGTGTCGTGTTAAAGAAATCTAGATGGATTGTTGTCCATTCATTTTTTTCCTTATTAATGGCAAAAAATCTCTTGGTCATCATCGGTTTATAAAAAAAAAGAACAAAGTAAAGACCATTATACCTTGAAGCGCTATAGTTGGAATGTTGGTCTAGGGTGACCTGATATGAAAGAAGGGGATTTAACCCAAAGCTACATTAAACAAGGAGTAGATCGAAAAATTGCTTGGTCATCATCGGCTTATAAAAAAAAAAGAACAAAGTAAAGACCATTATACCTTGAAGCGCTATAGTTGGAATGTTGGTCTAGGGTGACCTGATATGACAGAAGGGGATTTAACCCAAAGCTACATTAAACAAGGAGTAGATCGAAAAATCTCTTGGTCATCATCGGCTTATAAAAAAAAAAAGAACAAAGTAAAGACCACTATACCTTGAAGCGCTATAGTTGGAATGTTGGTCTAGGGTGACCTGATATGAAAGAAGAGGATTTAACCCAAAGCTACATTAAACAAGGAGTAGATCGAAAAATCTCTTGGTCATCATCGGCTTATAAAAAAAAAAAGAACAAAGTAAAGACCACTATACCTTAAAGCGCTATAGTTGGAATGTTGGTCTAGGGTGACCTGATATGACAGAAGGGGATTTAACCCAAAGCTACATTAAACAAGGAGTAGATCGAAAAATCTCTTGGTCATCATCGGCTTATAAAAAAAAAAAGAACAAAGTAAAGACCACTATACCTTGAAGCGCTATAGTTGGAATGTTGGTCTAGGGTGACCTGATATGACAGAAGGGGATTTAACCCAAAGCTACATTAAACAAGGAGTAGATCGAAAAATCTCTTGGTCATCATCGGCTTATAAAAAAAAAAAGAACAAAGTAAAGACCACTATACCTTGAAGCGCTATAGTTGGAATGTTGGTCTAGGGTGACCTGATATGACAGAAGGGGATTTAACCCAAAGCTACATTAAACAAGGAGTAGATCTGGCTAGGCTAATTTTGGATTGCCAAGCCTGTACTCAGTGTAGTGAACCTTTGAGGGTGTGTTGGATCTGAAAAGTTGGTTACCATTATAGTACAGTAGAGAAAGAAAAAGTGTTATATCATGGAAATAATTGAAGGGCATAAGTAAATAATTTTTAAAAGTATCAACGACGAACACCCTTAATGAATTTTTCCAAAGTTTGGAGCTTGCTGCATCATTTCATGCACCCGAAAAAATATAGATAGTTTGGGTACTTACGTATTAACGCCACCGCAGCAGAAGTTGCTAATGCGCATGCGCCAATATTTGCTTACTTTGCGATATAATTATATATCACGACAGGTTTGGCCAGGTGTTTATATATATATATATATATATAAACACCTGGCCAAACCTTATATATATATATATATATATATATAAGTTGAAAAAAATGGAATTCTGCTTCCCTTAAACCAGTTTGCTCTTTATTGGCGCATGCGCATTAGCGCAACTTCTGCTGCGGTGGCGTTAATACGTAAGTACCATAGTTTGTTTAAAAGTACTGATTTTAAAAGCTATCAAGTAAATGTAAAAACACATGTGTTAATAATTAACACTTGCCTTCGAGGCTTAGGTTGACACCAAGGATCATGAGTCCACATAACACAATAAATTAATCTAACATTTGGCACAATTAATTATTTCCTGTATGGAAAATACAGATTTTAATTGTAGGCCTATTAGAAAGATGTGGGTGTTATAGACAATTACCAAGAAATTATGTTTGTAGGCCTATTTAGAAAGATGTGGTTGTTATAGACAATTACCAAGAAATTATGTTTGTAGGCCTATTAGAAAGATGTGGGTGTTATAGACAATTACCAAAAAATTATGTTTGTAGGTCTATTAGAAAGATGTGGTTGTTATAGACAATTACCAAGAAATTATGTTTGTAGGCCTATTAGAAAGATGTGGTTGTTATAGACAATTACCAAGAAATTATGTTTGTAGGCCTATTAGAAAGATGTGGTTGTTATAGAAAATTACCAAGAAATTATGTTTGTAGGCCTATTAGAAAGATATGGTTGTTATAGACAATTACCAAGAAATTATGTTTGTAGGCCTATTAGAAAGATGTGGGTGTTATAGACAATTACCAAGAAATTATGTTTGTAGGCCTATTAGAAAGATGTGGGTGTTATAGACAATTACCAAGAAATTATGTTTCTAGGCCTATTAGAAAGATGTGGGTGTTATAGACAATTACCAAAAAATTATGTTTGTAGGCCTATTAGAAAGATGTGGTTGTTATAGACAATTACCAAGAAATTATGTTTGTAGGCCTATTAGAAAGATGTGGTTGTTATAAACAATTACCAAGAAATTATGTTTGTAGGCCCATTAGAAAGATGTGGTTGTTATAGACAATTAACAAAAAATTATGTTTGTAGGCCTATTTAGAAAGATGTGGTTGTTATAGACAATTACCAAGAAATTATGTTTGTAGGCCTATTAGAAAGATGTGGTTGTTATAAACAATTACCAAGAAATTATGTTTGTAGGCCTATTAGAAAGATGTGGTTGTTATAGACAATTACCAAGAAATTATGTTTGTAGGCCTATTAGAAAGATGTGGTTGTTATAAACAATTACCAAAAAATTATGTTTGTAGGTCTATTAGAAAGATGTGGTTGTTATAGACAATTACCAAGAAATTATGTTTGTAGGCCTATTAGAAAGATGTGGTTGTTATAGACAATTACCAAGAAATTATGTTTGTAGGTCTATTAGAAAGATGTGGTTGTTATAGAAAATTACCAAGAAATTATGTTTGTAGGCCTATTAGAAAGATGTGGTTGTTATAGACAATTACCAAGAAATTATGTTTGTAGGCCTATTAGAAAGATGTGGGTGTTATAGACAATTACCAAGAAATTATGTTTGTAGGCCTATTAGAAAGATGTGGGTGTTATAGACAATTACCAAGAAATTATGTTTCTAGGCCTATTAGAAAGATGTGGGTGTTATAGACAATTACCAAAAAATTATGTTTGTAGGCCTATTAGAAAGATGTGGTTGTTATAGACAATTACCAAGAAATTATGTTTGTAGGCCTATTAGAAAGATGTGGTTGTTATAGACAATTAACAAAAAATTATGTTTGTAGGCCTATTTAAAAAGATGTGGTTGTTATAGACAATTACCAAGAAATTATGTTTGTAGGCCTATTAGAAAGATGTGGTTGTTATAAACAATTACCAAGAAATTATGTTTGTAGGCCTATTAGAAAGATGTGGTTGTTATAGACAATTACCAAGAAATTATGTTTGTAGGCCTATTAGAAAGATGTGGTTGTTATAAACAATTACCAAGAAATTATGTTTGTAGGTCTATTAGAAAGATGTGGTTGTTATAGACAATTACCAAGAAATTATGTTTGTAGGCCTATTAGAAAGATGTGGTTGTTATAGACAATTACCAAGAAATTATGTTTTTAGGCCTATTAGAAAGATGTGGGTGTTATAGACAATTACCAAGAAATTATGTTTGTAGGCCTATTAGAAAGATGTGGTTGTAATAGACAATTACCAAGAAATTATGTTTGTAGGCCTATTAGAAAGATGTGGTTGTTATAGACAATTACCATGAAATTATGTTTGTAGGCCTATTAGAAAGATGTGGTTGTTATAGACAATTACCATGAAATTATGTTTGTAGGCCTATTAGAAAGATGTGGTTGTTATAAACAATTACCAAGAAATTATGTTTGTAGGCCTATTAGAAAGATGTGGTTGTTATAGACAATTACCAAGAAATTATGTTTGTAGGCCTATTAGAAAGATGTGGTTGTTATAGACAATTACCAAGAAATTATGTTTGTAGGCCTATTAGAAAGATGTGGTTGTTATAGACAATTACCATGAAATTATGTTTGTAGGCCTATTAGAAAGATGTGGTTGTTATAGACAATTACCATGAAATTATGTTTGTAGGCCTATTAGAAAGATGTGGTTGTTATAGACAATTACCAAGAAATTATGTTTGTAGGCCTATTAGAAAGATGTGGTTGTTATAGACAATTACCAAGAAATTATGTTTGTAGGCCTATTAGAAAGATGTGGTTGTTATAGACAATTACCAAGAAATTATGTTTGTAGGCCTATTAGAAAGATGTGGTTGTTATAGACAATTACCAAGAAATTATGTTTGTAGGTTTTTGTTGATAACTTGGTTATCTTTTGAGCTACAGAAAAATAAAAATTACATTTTCCTTGTCATTAAACGAAATTATTTTATCTTTAGTAGATTTTCTGTAAGTTAACCGAACAATCGTCATTTTAAAAATAATACAAAATAAAGTTTCTGTTTTTAGTGAACTTGTCATAAATAAAATAATATGTGTGCTTTGTCTATACCCATAAGCCCCCCCCCCCCCAATTACCGGATCGAGCACTTCAAAATTACAAATTTACTCTATTTTGAGGTTATATTTGTTCACAGAGATGTTTCTAAAGTTATTATTATCATTAAAACAAGCCGAGATATACCAAAATAAGATTTTATTACAGTTGTACGCCTAAGATAAGGTTTCTAGGTCAAGTTCTATTATCAGCTGATTGTAAGACCTTGAGAGTTTATTACATGAAATCATTGTTTTAGGGTTACACGACAATGGTTTCACATGCAGCTGTTTAATCTCACTTTATAACGCATAGATACTGCTTACTGTATTTATTTTATCAAATATTTAAAATATAGTTTTTTGACGAATGAAAATATCTGTGTCCATTTTTTGGGGATAAATTAATTTAAAACAATTGTACTTACGTATTAACGCCACCGCAGCAGAAGTTGCGCATGCGCCAATAAAGAGCAAACTGGTTTAAGGGAAGCAGAATTCCATTTTTTTTTTCAGCTTTGAGATTCATATACTTTCATTATATATATAAATATATATATATAAGGTTTGGCCAGGTGTTTATATATATAGCTACCTGGCCAAACCTGTCGTGATATATAATTATATCGCAAAGTAAGCAAATATTGGCGCATGCGCATTAGCGCAACTTCTGCTGCGGTGGCGTTAATACGTAAGTACCAAAACAATATAATCGGGCGTTGAAGCTATACACTTTTCTTCATCTAGTATTGGGTGTATATCCCTTGTTTAAATAATATTGTTAACAAAGTTTTCTTTACTGACGAAGCGTGCTTTTACGTTCTTTTTGTACATACATTACTGTTGTCACTTTATTATTGGAAACAATAAATTGTTCTTGTCTGATGTCAGCCATTTTCTTTTTAAATATCCATTATGTAAACAGTGGACCATGACTCAGTGAAAGTGATGATCACTATGTTACTGCCAAGTCAGGATTAGATAAGAGAGTTAGGCCTGACGGAAGCGTGAGTCATCTTGACCGGATGTAAACTAACTATCCAGTCCTCCATGGATGTAAATAAATACTGGGCTGTCAAATGATTGAAAGATGACAAATGTATAAATTCCAAGAAATAGACAAAGAGTCGAATGTGTGTTGAAATCACACGATAGTTTATTTTTATAAAGTCCAAGTCTTAAAATTTTACAGTCACGCTCCTTGGTTTACCTACAGACCCAATTGAAGTGCACAACTCATAAAAAAACATGATGATTTAGCAGTGAAAATTAATTAAACACGCAAATATATTTTTAGGTCACGCAGTGTTCAAACTAAAAAGGGGGGGGGATATCTAACACTTCACAGAATAAACATAGTGTATTCATAATCATATTTATTTGATACCCCACACATACTTTCGGAGTTCTTGAGTTCGGCACCAACCATTAAATGTTACAAAAAAAATACCCGAGTTCGGCAGCAGCCACCTCTCTTGCCCATTCCACTTACACCCCTCCTCCTTCAACCCTCCCTCTCACTTATCTCTCTCTCTCTCTCTCTCTCTCTCTCTCTCTCTCTCTCTCTCTCTCTCTCTCTCTCTCTCTCTCTCTCTCTCTCTCTCTCTCTCTCTCTCTCTCTCTCTCTCTCTCTCTCTCTCTCTCTCTCTCTCTCGACTCCTGACCCTTTTCCTAAGCTCGCTCTCTCATCTACGGGGGAACTTCACAAGCCCTCGGACGCGACCCGAGACAAACTCAACTGAAGTTCGCGTTAACCATACTTACGTAAATATGATGTATTTTATATGTTCTGATGTTTTTCTCTAAACGTTTATTACTTCAGAACTCCTAACAAATGCAATTATGAAACTTTGCACTCACTGTACTATGATTTCCTAGTTATTAGAAATTAATTGATGTGTAGCAGAAATAACCTACTAGAATACAACATTCCTAAGTTAGGTTTATGTTAGGGGGAAACTCTCCGCTCTCCCTGTAAACTGAACTGGTGCCGAACTCGATTGCAACCAATATTTCCACACACAAATTTTCTTTTCTTCTAGATAGTTTTCGCTTCTATAACCCAAGATCATTTTTTGTTACACCAATATTTTTCCTATCGGCAGATCAATAACAAGGATACAAATACAAAGTTTAAAATGTATAGGATTTATCCTTGTCTGTGTAAACTGTATGCGACTCAAAGACAAACAGACGGGCTCTAAAAAAGAGTACCGGTACATAATAAGACTTCTAGCGCTCGATTACTCTAATAGCGTCAGGGTTGAGAAAGAACAAGAGTTGGTCAAGCGAGATTTGATTGGAAAGATGAAAGAGAGGAACCTAATCCAACCTAACCTAACCTAACCTAACCTAACCTAATCCAACCTAACCTAACCTAATCTAACCTAACCTAATCTAACCTAACCTAATCTAATCTAACCTAACCTAATCTAACCTAATCCAACCTAACCTAACCTAATCCACCTAACCTAACTCCTAACCTAATTTAACCCAACCTAACCTAACCAAAATTAACCTAACCTAACCCAACCTAAACTAACCTAATCTAACCAAACTTAACCTAACCTAATCCAACCTAATCTAACCTAACTTAACTTAACCTAACCTAAAACTAAACGAAAAGAATTGTAGATCCAGTTGTGGTAGCTCGGGATTACCTGACCCGTTGAGAAGACGATAAACTTCTCGGCTATACTGTAATAACTTTATAAATAAGGAAGAAAAGAGGGTCAGAAGAGAACAAGAATTGGTCAAAAGAGAATTGATAGGAAACATGAAAAGGAGGAATCTAACCTAACCTAACCTAACTTAACCCAACCTAATCTAACCAAACTTAACCTAATCTAACCTAACTTAACCTAATCTAACCAAACTAAACCTAACCTAACCTAACTTAACCCAACCTAATCTAACCAAACTTAACCTAATCTAACCTAACTTAACCTAATCTAACCAAACTTAACCTAATCTAACCTAACCTAACCTAACCTAATCTAACCTAATCTAACCTAAAACTACACGAAAAGAATTGTAGATCCAGTTGTGGTAGCTCGGGATTACCTGACCCGTTGAGAAGACGATAAACTTCTCGGCTATACTGTAATAACTTTATAAATAAGGAAGAAAAGAGGGTCAGAAGAGAACAAGAATTGGTCAAAAGAGAATTGATAGGAAAGATGAAAGAGAGGGATCTAATCCAAGACTACACGTAGATCTATCTTCCCCTGGGGTTCACATGCACGTGTACTCGCCATAGTGAGTCCCAGAGGGTACAAAATAAAACTATCCATACCAAAAAATATTATTTCGTTATCCGTCCTAAATATTTTATCTTTATTGCTCGATTTGTGTTATCAACTAGTCTTAAGGTTATTCTAAAATGAGATGACGTCACAAGCAAATCACGTTTAGGACTATTTCAATGAGGACGTCAGAGATTACATTTTAACTTTTCGATTGAAAATTACTTTTTTTTTTTTTTTTTTTTTTTTTTTTTTTTTTTTTTTTTTTTTGTTTCGGTTGGCAATGATTGAGTGAGTGAGAAAGTTTGTGCAATATCTGAAACAAGGTGTTTCACGATCGATGTAAGGGCTGGGTAGGCACCAGAGTAAAGCAGTACAAACCGGACCAGTGTTGCTATGGTAACGCCATATTTATCGCCTATTCACACGCTTTTTCTGATAACAATTAAATTTACATTAGATTAATCGAAAAATTAGGATCGATAAATTGGAGATTAGGAATTTTTTTAGTAAAACTAGTGTAGACACGACATGGCCATGTTAAATATTCTACGCTTATTCTTGAGTTGACCAATACCCGCTAGAGTGTGGAGCTGTCGCTCTTTGCTAGAGAATCTGAAGTTGATGTGACTGGCGCTAGGTGGCTCTACGGTCAAACAATGTTTCAGTTGCGCACTGTTGCCACATATGGGACCAGAGATGCAAGTGAAGGTCGAGAATCGCTTATCTCAGCGCACGAACTGACAACACTGACTATGCTGTGTCAACAGTTGTACAGTCTCAACCAAGTGGGATGCGTACAGTCAAGCACCTGCTGCTAGCGCTTTCTGATAGCTGTGTGTCAAACTTGTGACGAACAGCACCCGTAAAGCGTAGACTATTTCCCTATCCTATGTCGTGTCTTATAGTATTTATGTAGTCATTGATGAAACAAAGTCTACAACCTTCAAATACTACAATAAGCTTGCAAAGTTTCATCGAGATCGGTCCAGTAGATGCTGTGTTACCCTGACAACCTTTTTACTGCCATGACTCTACTAATGACACTCTTGCGAGTGGAAACTGCGACGTTGCCAATTTTCATTAAAATCGGTTGAATAGTTTTTAAGATTCGAGAGGACAAACGTAGACTTCTTCCTCTTGACCTCTGTGTATTGATCTTCAGATTTCATGGCCAACATACTGTCCTTCCGCCGTCAGTGTACGTAAAGCTTGACAGCAGCCATAAAATTAATACTGTAAACATGAAATTCGGTATAGAGGAGTATAGTGTGTTCATATAGAACCCTATTGAAATTCAGAAAAATGGAATTGAAAATTTCAAAATGGCGTAGATTTCTGTAATTATTAATTAACAAGGTTATCTATTATGATTCAAAACAGAATATTTACGACACAATCTTCAAAGAAAATCATTGTTTTGATAACAATCCACTACAGAAGTTATTTCCACTTGTTATACAGGGTGTCCCGGAACTCACTGGAACATCTCATAAAAAAAAAGTTCCTTAGGTCGAGACAAACATATTTCACAATATAAACATGGGTCTCCGGTGACTAGTTTTCCGTCTGTCGGTCTGTATGTGTTTTTTACAAAGGATTTTATAACTCAAGATTTATTTAAGATAGAAACTTAAAATTTGGTATAAATTTAAACCTTAATAGGTAGAATAAGTGTATAAAACTTCATTGCTGGAACTAAATCCATTTCAAAATGGCGGCCGTTTAAATGTTTTAGTGTCAAATTCCACGAAAACCGTTAGCTATAAAACATTATTAAGATAGGTAAAAGATGCACAATTAAAAGACAAATCGAATGTAACCTTATTTACTAAAATCGAATAATAAACAACCAAGTTGTGACAATTTTTGCAAATCAATGTAATTTCCATACTACCACAATACATAACCTAAAACATTGTTTAACAGCACATATGAGACGCTGCGTATCATTGATCAGCTGTTTTCTGTCCACGTCATGTTAAAAATGAATCAGCTGTTTATTAGCAAAGCATTGTTGGGTTAGGTTAGGTTAGGTTAGTCACCGGAGACACATGTTTATATTGTGAAATATTATGTTTGTCTCGATCTAAGGAACATTTTTTTATGAAATGTTCCAGAGTTCAGGGACATCCTGTATACAGGCCTAGAGGATATTTACAAAACCAGATTATTAAAAGGGAGGGTGAAATTCCATTGAAATGTGAAGTACTGTACTCGCCATATCCGGTCTGTAAATATAACAGGAAGTCTGATCTACAAATAGCCGCTGTTATCTGGATCCGGTTTGAAGGATGCCTTCCTTGATGACCAAAGTGGTATGCCATCTCTCTTACTTCCCCGGCTAGCGATGTTGATACTCGGGTGAAATGGATACTCGCATTACTCGGTTTCAAATGATTTCAATACTCGTATTATTACTTCGAAATCGAGTATCTGCGCAGAATGATTTTGCGCATCGGATTCGAACTCAGCTTTACCAATCAGATCGTTTTAGATAAACCTACACTTTTGCGTTCTATCTGTTAGACTGATCCACCAAGTATTTAAATGTTATCCTGCCTCGACACAAATTCAGTAATTTAACATAAGTACAATTATTACCAACATTAATAATTTAATAAAGTAAATAAGTAAATTTACTATATTTTTTATCAAAATGGTAACCTATTAATATTTATTTAAATATAAATAATAACAATTAAATAATAATTTAATTTACTTTTTGTTAATGTGGAAATAAATGAATATTATTGTTATTTTAAATTGAACTTGTTACCCAATCTAAATCATTTTAACTCAAAATCGTAATGTTTAATTAATGTGTAGTGAAAAATCAGCTTAGAAACTAATATAACCAAAGTAGAAACACCCAGCATTTTATTTGGAATTGACACAACACTAACGAATATCGTTGTCCGAGGATTTTATTTCGAATTCATACTCGCACATTACCTCCTCCTTGTTCCTAGTTACGAGGATTTCGTCCGAATATTTTTAATTCGAAACCGAGGATTTTAATACTCGGAATGCTCCGAGTATTTTAATTCGAACTCACACATCACTACAGTTCCCCCTACTTCTGCCCGGGATTCCTCAAGGACCCTGTATTAGGACCTATGCTGTTTATTAACGTACTAGATGGTTCTGTATATTCGTTTAGAGGCGGTGGTGTAAACTTAACCTTTAAATTGTCTCGCAATTAAAAACGACTGATCAGGAAAATGCCGGAGTTTTTCGTTTAATTGAGAAAAAAATTTGATCAAAATCGTTTGAGCAGATTTTTAGAAAAAATGTCGAAAAATTAATTATTAGTTTTTTTTTTTTATTATGACAACTATTCCCAAAATTCTAGTGATTGACAAATGAGAAAATATGGTCAAAATATGCCTGCATACAAAATTTGATTAAAATCGGTTCACATGTTTGAGCTGTAGATCACTGCAAAACCACTTTTTGGACACTTGCCTTCTAAATTGTCTAAATAAAAAGTCGCAGTCACAAGGTAAACAATTCTTAATAAAGTTCGTATTAAATGTTTTAATACCCAGGTCGAGTTTGGTATCATTTTTCATAACTTTTACATTAGATTTCAAATATACTTTTAAACATGTTAAATTATTATTCTGTTAAGAAAGTGTACCTTTGTATAAACACAGCCAGTAGGTGACTCATCGCCTAGGCAGGGGACAGCTCAGGCGGACGCGGCGAGGGATTACAGGGGTGGCCTCAGGTTGTCCCGGGTCCATCCGCCAACCTGAACTTGACAAAGTATAGGTCTTACACAGTTAAAATATTAAATTTGGAGTATTCGAAAAAAGAAAAATAACCGAATATACAGTATCCTCAAGGTATGAATGTATCTGGGGTGGTGAGAAAAAAAGTGGCGCCCACACTTCGTTGCGTTTACTTTCAGCGGTACAACCCCAATAAAAAAATATATATACCTCAAATCCTTCTGTGTAAACGCGTACCTACTTTCGTTTCTTTTATCGTTGTAAACAAGAATAAAACGTTTACAAAAGTCTGTCACGAAGTTGTAACTTTAGGAATTGAATGTAGCTAAGCGGTAATTTGCGTACCTAGTTTTCTTGGAATGGGTTGTACCGCCAAGTCAGGCTAGGGAAGCAAGTAGAAGGGAGGACACGCCCATTACACCAGACACAATCTTAGTCTGAGGCTACTGTAGGTGAGAGATATCAAAATATATATATATATATAAATGAACTCAGGGTTGAAAAACAATGTTAAATCATAACACCATGTTGCCATTAAAAAAACATGGCGGATTCAATATGGCGGAAACAAGATGGCGGCCGAAAACTTGAACAGATCACAAAACGTAGTATAAAATTATACATAAACTTCAGTACTGTGGGGGAACAGTAGAGGGTTAAGTGGCTTTATTTCCTCACTGTGTATGTATTTGGCGTAACAAAAAACTATTGTCATTCCAATAGGTTTCGACCGGACATGTTTCTCACTATTAAAAGACACTTCAAAATGACATTTATAAAAAAAACAGACATAAATGTGGGAAACACGCGACCGGAAGTACATCTTGACACTACAATGAACATTTCCGGAAGTCCTTGAAACAACAAACCGATTGTATTGTAAACTATTGTTCTGTCAGTATGTGTTGCACGGAATCGCCCTTCCCGTTCTTATTAGCCTACAATAAAAACTGCATTATCTTTCTCACAAAACGAATACTTATCAATCTTAAAGTTTAGGGATGTTACCAACAAACAAAATTTCCACTTTTTGTCACCTTGCTTTTCATTTTTGCTATCATCTAGAAACAGCCATCTCGGAAGGTTATAATGACACGTGGTTTTTCTCGTTTTTAACTATCGCTGGATCTTGCAAGCATTGAATTCATATCAAAATCCTAAAGCATACGATAATCTGAATGTTCAACATGTGGGTTGAACAGTTGTAGTTTGTGGGTTCGGATTCAGATTGCGCCAGTGTGCAAGGGAGTCGGAGGAGCACGGGATACGGCTGTCCTTGAAGTAGTGGACCTTTAGAAGGCCTACTAGAGCCGCTAATTTCCGAGAGTCACTCTCGTTGAATGACGTAAAATCTATAAGTCGTCATGCCGTTTAAAAAGAAAAAAGAAAAAAAAAATTCCTCAGCCTTCAAATAGCTTCAGTTGAGAACAACAGTTGATCAAAAGTAAACTGATAGGATAGATGAAATCGAGAGGTTTAATCTATAAAAAAAAGGTATATTACAGCAATTTATTTGGTATTGCCACGCCTACCTACACTAACAATAATTGAGCATCTGAAAGTTTCTGAGCTTCAAACCTTACTATGGCGATTTCAATGCTTATGAGTACGATGATGTAATCCCGAGGTCCCTAGCTGGATCTACACTAATTCTTGGGTTAGATCCGTATTTACTATCAGGTTTCTCTCGACCAACTCGCGTTCTCTCCCCATTCTGACGCTATGTGAGTAATCTTGGGCTAGATGAAAGACAAGTTTTTAAGTCCTTAAACAACACGAGAGCGATGGAGGGGGGGGAAGGATACGAGAGTAGCCACACACTCGATGTACAATGTAAACGTGTGTAGTGTTTGTTGTTTTGATTATAAACATTGGAGACAGAATGTGGAACTGATGGAGTAAAAGGAACATTTATTTACATTGTCGCTGACCAGTCCCAGTTGATACAAAATGGACAATGAATTAAATTACGTAATTAAAACAATGAATGCCCTCCCCCATTTCCTGTTGAAATAATGTGTCAAACAATTCAATTTTAATTTCTTAACGAATTTATACATCAGGGACTCTCTTAGGAATGGCAATCCCTGAATCTACACCTTTCTTTATAAAGTCTTGGGTTAGACACACTCATCTTTCCATTCGAGGGCGAGGGGGTTTCAACAACAATGTCGACATCTTCAGTGATTACACTTCAAACTATTCTAATTGTATCTCATGGATCACTGAAGATGGGGATAATATCTTCGTAACAACGTATTATATGAAACTATAGAGAACGGGACGATTGGCACACATTTTTGGACCTTCTGCACATGGCAGTATTGGCACAACCATTAGAGCGGAATAAGTAGGGTTAACTCGCCTGCTTGGAAAAGGCACGATTGGCACAACCGCTCGATCAGGTAGACGCCATCGAACGAGGGAAAACGGGAATTTTATAATTCCCCGTCAACTCTGCACGACACAGTCATTTCTCCCGCAATATCACGTATTTTCAAATTTACTTAGAATTAATTTTCACTGTATATTTTATTTGCAAATTTTTAAAAGTGGCTTTGTCCGTAAATAAAGGAATGTGATTATAAACATGTCTATAAGCACTGTAACGTGCATTTCAGTACGTATTAAATTTAAAAAAAATAGATTGTGTACCAAAACTTAAAAATTGCTTGGTTAGGTTAGGTTAGTTTAGGTTAGGTTTGGTTATGTTAGGTTAGGTTAGGTTATGTTAGTTTAGGTTAGGTTATGTTAGGTTAGGTTACATTAGGTTAGTTTAGGTTAGGTTAGTTTAGGTTATGTTAGGTAAGGTTATATTAGGTTAGTTTATGTTAGGTTAGGTTAGTTTAGGTTAGGTTAGTTTAGGTCTAGGTTATGTTAGGTTAGGTTAGTTTAGGTTAGGTTATATTAGGTTAGTTTAGGTTATGTTAGGTTACATTAGGTTAGTTTAGGTTAGGTTAGTTTAGGTTATGTTAGGTTAGGTTAGTTTAGGTTAGGTTATATTAGGTTAGTTTAGGTTATGTTAGGTTACATTAGGTTAGTTTAGGTTAGGTTAGTTTAGGTTATGTTAGGTTAGGTTATATTAGGTTAGTTTATGTTAGGTTAGGTTAGTTTAGGTTAGTTTATGTTAGGTTATGTTAGTTTAGGTTAGGTTAGTTTAGGTCTAGGTTATGTTAAGTTAGGTTAGTTTAGGTTAGGTTATATTAGGTTAGTTTAGGTTATGTTAGGTTAGTTTAGGTTAGGTTATGTTAGGTTAGTTTATGTTAGTTTAGTTTAGGTTAGGTAAGGTTAGGTTAGACAAAACAATTCCTATTTTCCCTCATTCTGGCTACCTGGCTGCTACTACCTGGCTGGGCGGTTGTGCCAATCTTGCCTTTCCGAACCTTACAGGTTCACCCTTCTCAACCCCCTCTAATGATTGTGCCAGTCGTGCTATTCCAAATCGGCTAAAACTGTCTGCCAATCGTTCTACGGCCGAAACAAGTTATTTTAGTCTTTATTCTACAAGGATTCTGTAGATAATAATAATTGTGGTTCAACAACTAACTGTCTTTTAGATAATATATGAATAGCAACCGCCTACAGGCGACATTCCACAACGACGCGTCATCCACTTCCTGTTTCTTCATAACTTCCTCTCTATGACCTTGAGACGTATCAAGGCCAAAGTAATTGGGTCGACAGAGCACAGCTGTGCAGGGAATCTTGTACAGTGTGATCATAAAGTAAATTCGTGTTTATAATTAGAGTAAAGAAAACTTAACTTTGGTTATACTCCAATAGGAACGATTTAAAAATCTAAAAATAAATAGGAAGGTTGTGTTACAGTCTGTGGGCATGTGATACATAATTTATAAAGGTTTTTTTTTTTTTTAAATTGTTGTTTAGAATGGAAAATCTGTCATCGTAAGACGACATAGCTACGAATCATAGAAAATGAAATATATGCCACAGTTCCGAATATACAGGGTGTTCAAAAAGTCTGGAAACCCCTTAATATTAATTTTAGTAATAAACGCACAACATTGAAACTCTAGGATTACGTCCTCACTGTAATTACCGACTTTTTGCTCATTTTAACTGTCTTTTTTCGCTTTGGGGGGACGATCTGTGTAGGAAGTCTGAAAAATCTTAAATGTAAGCATAGGTCGAATTTACCTCATTTTAAAGGTCTTTGTTAGAGGAACACATTGCCACAATCCTGACTGAAAAAGGGCCATTAGTTTGGAAATGGCAGCCTCTTAAAGTTTGTTTGATTTTAATGCTAATTCAATGGCAAATTTTTAGTAAGCTTTACATTAGATTACAATGTCACTTAGTGAGACAGAGCAAATAACCATTCTGATGATGAGGGGTTATGGGGATAGAACTCGTTCATATGAGGAGCTAAGCCGCTTGTTCAATGAAACTTGCCCCAATTGACCACCTATTCAAAAATCAACAGTGTTGAAGACCGTACAGCGCGGTTCTGTAACAGATCGGTCGAGATTCAGACGGCCAAAATCAGCAACCAATGCGACCAATCAGCTACACAAGGACACCACTTCGAGCACCTTCTGTAATACCAATGAATACATATAGTATATGTATTCATTGGTAATACCTTCCAAGGTTTGTTTTTTTAATAATTATTGTCTTGCAAAGTAAGTAATTTAAACATAAACAACTGACATACTGTCTGTTCAATTTTATTAATAATGATAGTTGTCCCTAATTACATATGTGCACTCCTAACGCTTTTTAATCAATTAAATCGACCATTAGTGATATTTCCTATCCCTCCACACTACAGCTGTGAAATTCTCATAGCTAAAACACTAACATAACCAACACGGTTGAGTATTCACTTCTGCCTCTTAATCTTCGCAACGTAAAGTTAACAAATTGTAAAAGGCTGCCATTTCCAAACGAATGGTCCTTTTCCAGTAGGGATTGCGGCAATGTGTTCCTCTAATAAAGACCTTTAAAATGAGGTATAATTCGACCTATGCTTACATTTAAGATATTTTAGACTTTCTCCACAGGACGTCCCCCCAAAGTGAAAAAAGACAGTTAAAATGAGCAAAAAGTCGGTAACTACAGTGAGGACGTAATCCTAGAGTTTCATTGCTCTGCGTTTATTAATAAAATAAATATTAGGGGTTTCCAGACTTTTTGAACACCCGGTACATAGGCCTATATTAAATTAGGAGTTGTGGCACAAACACGGGAATTTTTCGAAACTATAACACGAACACTAAAAAATAGCAGACTGTCTTATAAGACAGTGGGGAGGGGGGAGACCACCCGCCCACTGGACAAAATAATGTAATTTTTACAACTTATATTTACCTTTTACATAATTTTTCGATTATAAAATAGTTCGATTATCAGGGGTGCAGATTGCTAATAATATTTAGGTTAGGTTTGGTTAGGTTTCGTTAGGTATAGTTAGCTTAGGTTACGTTAGGTTAGGTTAGGTTAGGTTAGGTTAGGTTAGGTTAGGTTAGGTTAGCTTAGCTTAGGTTAGGTTAGGTTAATTGAACGATAATAATAGTCTATTTTTGACAAAACTGTGAACAGGGAAATTTAATGTCTAAACAAGATTTTTTTTTTAGCACGAATAAATAATGTAATCTTATTTATTGACGAATTTCCGCCGCTTAATCTCTTATAAACGTCGAGATTTACTTTAAAGTTAGGTTAGGTTAGGTTAGGTTTGTTGAACGATAACAATATTTTCGCCAAGACGTTGAACATTAACTGGGCAATTTGATGTCTAAACAAGATTTTTTTTTTTAGAATGAATAAATAATGTAGTCTTATTTATTGACGAATTTCCCCCGCTTAATCTCTTATAAATGTTGAGATTTACTTAAAAGTTAGGTTAGGTTAGGTTAGGTTTGTTGAACGATAACAATATTTTCGCCAAGACGTTGAACATTAACTGGGCAATTTGATGTCTAAACAAGATTTTTCTTTTAGAATGAATAAATAATGTAGTCTTATTTATTGACGAATTTCCCCCGCTTAATCTCTTATAAACGTCGAGATTTACTTTAAAGTTAGGTTAGGTTAGGTTAGGTTTGTTGAACGATAACAATATTTTCGCCAAGACGTTGAACATTAACTGGGCAATTTGATGTCTAAACAAGATTTTTTTTTTTAGAATGAATAAATAATGTAGTCTTATTTATTGACGAATTTCCCCCGCTTAATCTCTTATAAATGTTGAGATTTACTTTAAAGTATAAGTTGTCATTATGTGATGTATAAACGTTATATTTCAACACTCACTAGACAAAGATTCCCTGAGTTACGAAGGTTTTGTGACTATGGATGTTACTCCCCCCCCCTCCACGCCAACCAATGACGAGTCTCGTACCCCCTCCTACATTTCTTCCGTTACTGTGCGGCAGACCCCTACCACAATTCGGACATCTGCTAAAACCTTTCCAAGCTGTGGGATTTTACCATATTCGTTGCTGTGCCACGGAATCTTGTTAATATCCGCTCCTATAAGATACTGGAGTTGTTAAACTAACTCACTTTTCGGTTTAACGTCATCGCATTTCGGTTATCATCCTCTTATAAAAAAAAGAAAACATTAAATAAAGACCCCCCCCTCTAGCCCTCGAATATTCTAATAGCGTCAGGGTCGGAAGAAATCAAGAGTTGATCAAGAAAAAAACCGATAGGGAATCTGAAAGAGAGACATCCAACCCAAGGTCCAGCTACGAACATCGGGAATTGCAACGCTGGTTATATTTTTCGGGTGGTCTGTTAAACAAGAGGAAGCTAATCGTAAACAATTTTCTATTGACAAAACAGACAGAACCTAACCTGACAGAACAGCTGAAACGTTGTTGGCGTGTATTAAGGACAGTATTTTACCAGGAACAGAAAGAATGTGGAACCAGTAGAGATTTGTTAGATTCCAACTTATGTGAATTCACGTGGCGCCGTAGAAGATCTGTTTGACACCGTCTGGAAGTACGGTGTCAAACATTTATATTGGGTTCCAAAACAATAAAATTTAAACTTGCTTATAATCTGTATACAGTAACTTGGCGTCTGGACTCGGACCCCCGTCGCTCCCTTCCTCACCCAGATGTTTCCGTGATGAGTCACCTACTAGCGTTAACACTGCACGGTTTAACTTTTGTATGTATGTAAATAGTACATAAACATGTAAATAATAAGTATGTGATTATGCAAATAGTAGCTGTGTAAAGAGCTTTCTACTGGCGGCTTTTACAAACGGAATAGTGTCGTGTTTGGTATCAATTTGCTTATATTTTTCCTAAACATTTTAACTATGCTGAAAAAAAAATTAAAATTGTGTCTCCCATAAAAAAATTAAACAGTGCAGTGTTAACGCTAGTAGGTGACTCATCACTGAAACAGCTGGGTGAGGAAGGGAGCGACGGTTCCGGCCGCTCGCAGGTAGCCAAGGGTTCAGACGCCAAGTTACGGTATACAGACTTTAGGTTAGGAAATCTTCTGGATGTAACTAATTTCAGTGGCGGTCCTCTCCTTGAACAGACCTCTCCTTAAAGATAAAAAAGAAAGGACTGTTGATACATTATGTTTAAAAGTCTGGACAAGTAAGTCGATTCATTTCACCATTTGTTTTACAATTATGACGTATAAATGAACAGGTTTCATCTGAGCTGTGGAGTTTGGTTGCGCAGTGGGTCTAAGCAGCAGTGAAATGGTGGGGGAAGCGGCCGCCTCAGTCTGTGTCGGGTGTTGGTACTAACAACGATGTTGCAAGACCGCTGGATCGTGGACAGTAGTCGGCGCCGACTCTTTCCCCTACAATGCCTCTATCCCCACGCGGCCTCGAACTACAAACTTATACCTCCCCTCCACGTGCAGCTCACAGCTTAGATGAAACATGTCAATTTATACATTTTCAGTGACGACTAGTTGGTATGGGCGAGTAAGAAAGTTTGTGCAATGATTTCGCACGGTTAAATACTTGAACATACAGGCGTTATCAACAACTGTTGAATAACTTCTTGATAAGTTATCATTAGAAAAAGCCTAACGATATTAATTTGTTTCAAAAATCTAGAGTAATCTCTACTGATAAAAAACACATGTTTTCATGTTGATATCAATTGGATTGACTAGTGTTTTTTATTTATTGCCTCACTTGAAATGCAACTGATATCAATTAAACTTTCAGATATCCAGAATCAGCATTACTGACGCCACACTTCTCGAGTTGTCTTTAGGACTTGAACATTCACGGTAGCCTAACCTCTAATTCAGGAAACCCAGGGCATCAAGGGGTTCAGGATGACGTTACCTAACCAGACTTGTGTGCAATTTATTTATTCTTTACAACCAAAAGACATACATAAGCCACGTCTAATATAACTTAACATTAAAAATACTCCAAACACAATATAATTTAAACAAAGATAAGAATTCATAACTATTAAGGGGGGGGGGGAGACAAACAATTAAATTTTAAAATGCAATAAAAATTAAAATTGTACGATAATCTATAAGAATTGATCATAATTTAAATATAATAATTATTACAAAATGAGAGAGAGAGAGAGAGAGAGAGAGAGAGAGAGAGAGAGAGAGAGAGAGAGAGAGAGAGAGAGAGAGAGAGAGAGAGAGAGAGAGAGAGAGAGAGAGAGAGAGAGAGAGAGAGAGAGAGAGAGAGAGAGAGAGAGAGAGAGAGAGAGAGAGAGAGAGAGAGAGAGAGAGAGAGAGAGAGAGAGAGAGAGAGAGAGAGAGAGAGAGAGGGAGGGAGGGAGAGGGAGAGAGACAGAAAGGGAGGGAGAGAGAGAGGGAGAGAGAGGGAGGGAGAGGGAGAGACAGAGAGGGAGAGAGACAGAATCCCTTCTCAAATGCTTCCAACGACCTTGTTACTGTCAGATGATATAACTGTATTTGTCTTGATTGTTTCTAACCTAACCTAACCTTGTACAGGCAGGCCTACACATTGTGTAATTGGGTCATCTAATGAATTGGGTTTAATTATCGTGATCAGCTTGTAATTGTACTAAGTGTGGCAATAACAGTCAGGGGGGGGGGTCATGTATCAAGTCATGTAAAAGTCAATTCTCACAAGAAGTCAGGGTCAGGTTGAACTGTTATGATTGTAGTGGAATAAAATCTCAGATAGGTGAAAGGTGTACATCCAGTTAGGTTACTTCCGGATTGCGATACTCCGTACTCACTCTGAGGAGATTTGCAGCTGAGAAGAGTTTCATTTTTAGTTGTTTTTCTTGAGTTTTCATAATGATATAGATCATTCAAAATTGCACTCTAATATTTCAGTAACGGATTCTAAAGGTAAAGATAAGAAAAACAAAGATTGGTTCGGAAAAGTTTCGTTTTCCGTTTGTCGGCCATTTTGTATTTTTAGAAAACATCTTCGGAAAGAGATGATGATTTTTACCCCATTTGTTGCATTATTTTGTGAAACAAATCTTAAATCAAGAAATTAGAATTTTTTGAGGTTAGGAAGTACTCTTAATATTACTACTACAGTATTTCGAAAGTCCTTTCGTTTACGAGTATTTTCTTTTTTCTACGACCCATAGAGACGGAGATATTAAAAAAAAATTGTGTAAGGTTGCACTCAAACTGCACTTTCTAGCAGAGCTGAAGTCCGATTTGCAAATTTTTGCACAGTTTGGGATATAATTTATAAAATTATTTCACCTCTAGATAGAAGACGTTTACAATAGAGCCTGTACTTATTTATACTAAATAGTAGACACTTTGTAAACCTACTATATTTAGGATTTTCCTTATTTTATAAACAAATAATGTTAAATTTGTTTAATGAAAACGTCTTTTAAGTTTAACCTTTCTATGTCACCTACATGCTGCTTACATTACATAATGCAATTCTTTAACTTTGTTCTATTCAAACTATTTTAGAGTTGACAAAGTCCAATAGAGAACCTAGAAGCGAAATAATACTTTTAAATAAACTTCTACACATTTCAAATAGCCTATCTGATTTATATTGTGTAGGAAATTATATTTTTAACCCAAACTGAATATAAATCACCCACAAAATTAAGGAAATATTGGGGAGGGGGGATAATTTAAGCATCCACTAAATATTGAAAAAATAAACAGGTTTAGCAATTCCGAGGAACTGTGCACGATTTACACATTTTTTCAATTAGTCTTGGGTTAGACCCCTCTTCTTTATTTTTCACATCAGCTTTCTCTTGACGGCTGGTTCTTTTCTAGGACGCTATTAGAGTATTCCAGTATTAGGGGTCTTTAATTTATGTTTTTTTTCTTTCCCCTTTTCATTTTTTGTAAAAGGCAATGATGACCTAGAGGTTTTACGTCTTAAAACAACAAGAAATAAATATTAATTACACCACAGTCCGAGCCGGATAATCGCGAATTACACCACAGTCCGAGCCGGATAATCGCGAATTACACCACAGCCGGGCCGGATAATCGCGAATTACACCACAGTCCGAGACGAATAATCTCGAATTAAACCACAGTCGGGGCCGGATAATCGCGAATTACACCACAGTCCGAGCCGGATTATCGCGAATTACACCACAGTCCAAGCCGGAAAATCGTGAATTAAACCAGTCAGGGCCGGATAATCGCGAATTACACCACAGTCAGGGCCGGATAATCGCGAATTACATCACAGTCCGAGCCGGATAATCGCGAATTACACCACAGTCGGGGCCGGATAATCGCGAATTACACCACAGTCCGAGCCGTATAATCGCGAATTACACCACAGTCGGGGCCGGATAATCGCGAATTACACCACAGTCCGAGCCGGATAATCGCGAATTACACCACAGTCGGGGCCGGATAATCATGAATTACACCACAGTCCGAGCCGGATAATCGTGAATTACACCACAGCCGGGGCCGGATAATCGTGAATTAAACCACAGTCCGAGCTGGATAATCCGGAATTACACCACAGTCGGGGCCGTATAATCGCGAATTACACCGCAGTCGGAGTCGTATAATCGCGAATTACACCACAGCCGGGGCCGGATAATCGTGAATTAAACCACAGTCCGAGCTGGATAATCCGGAATTACACCACAGTCGGGGCCGTATAATCGCGAATTACACAACAGTCCGGGCAGGATAATCGCGAATTACACCACAGTCGGGGCCGGATAATCGCGAATTACACCACAGTCCGAGCCGTATAATCGCGAATTACACCACAGTCGGGGCCGGATAATCGCGAATTACACCACAGTCCGAGCCGGATAATCGCGAATTACACCACAGCCGGGGCCGGATAATCGTGAATTAAACCACAGTCCGAGCTGGATAATCCGGAATTACACCACAGTCGGGGCCGTATAATCGCGAATTACACAACAGTCCGGGCAGGATAATCGCGAATTACACCGCAGTCGGGGCCGGATAATCATGAATTACACCACTGTCCGAGCCGGATAATGGCGAATCACACCACAGTCGGGGCCGTATAATCGTGAATTACACCATAGTCCGAGCCGGATAATCGCGAATTACACCACAGTCGGGTCCGGATAATCGACGATTGTGGATCGCCGTGTGAAACAGTTACTGGAAACAAACAAATATATTATAACCTCACTTATCTCGAACCGAATTTCATTAATATTAATTTGGTAACAAAATGTTACATGCTACGTCACACTTCGTGTTATCTCAAGACACTGTAATGACAACGGGGAAAGTGAGACAGATAAAATGATTGGAGCAAAACTTCTAACCCTAATGATGCCTTTGTCGAAGGAGGAAGTGGATTGAATAATATGGACGTGTGCTTCCTTATACATTAGGAAGCTCTATGGAAACGTTTTATCATCTCCTAGCCCTAGCGTCAGTGTCGGGAGAGAACAACAGTTGGTCAAGAACAAAGGTGTAAAACCAGATATATAATTTATGGTTTCTTGTAAGAAATGTTAAACAGTATTGATAGTTCGAGGGTTCTTTATTCAGTAGCCACGAATATTCAAGGGTTTTATTTATTTTACTTTTCTGAAGATGCAAAAGCAACTGCACAAACTTTCTCACACATCCATCTCCAAAACCAATTAAAAAACAACTAAAATTAATCTCCACTTAACTGTTTTAAAAACAATTTAAGTTCCTCAATTAAAAACAAATATATTTCCGTTTGTAAAAGAGAGACAAAACTCCACAAATTCATCTATATTCTCAATGTTAACAATTCATGAGTTGCCCAATGTCGACCCGATAGAACGGAACACCATGTATATATAACATGTTTCAAGCATTAGCCTTACCTTAAAGCCTATTGTTGTAAGGAAATAGAATTGGACCAAACAAGGAACTTTGCGGAAATCCATTTTAAATACAGGTATGCTTTACTGATTTACTTCGGACATTGAGTATGAAAGCTGTGTGGTCACAAAGATGTTCTGGTTCTGTTAGAAGCGTAAAGGTTCAGACTACAGTGAAAGCTCCAAGACTAATTCTTTATAGTATAGGGTGAGGTACTATAGTTATTAAAACGTACAGAGGGCTGATTATAAGTGTACTCACGTAGAACAATTAATTTAAAAAAAATCGAATTAAAAATTCCAAAATGGAGGTAATTTTAAACAGTTTTTTGTTCATATCTAATTTAGTGTGACGTGAGTTGAAAAGCACACGTATACACTTTTCACGTTGTTTTTCTTGATTTTTGAGATGGCATAACTTTTTTTTTACTAGTTAAATATACAAGATGAATTTTTATTTTTCACATTTAAATACATTCTAAAAATAATAAATATTTATTAGGGCAACAAATCTAATTAGTGGAGTCAAATTAGGGAAAATCTCCAGAAATCTAAACTGGCATGGATGTGAATTTTTTTTTTTATAATCATTTCTTTGAGTGCTACAAATAAAGGAAAATCTATTCCTTTGACAAAAAATGTATGACTTCACCTATTTTTAGGTCCTATTTCCAAAATGGCAGCCTATTACTGGTTTTTAATCTATTTTTATTAATATCTTGGGTTCTGTGATACCTAGGACAACAAAAAAAAGCCAAAATGTTCGTATTGAATTGTTCTTCAACTCTGCACCACGTAACGATCTCGTAACGGAAACATAACCTCAAAAAAAGTTAAACTTTTCGCAACCAACTTGAAAACACGTTTTATTTTATTTTCTCGGCTTCCCTTTCACCGATTTGGATAAAATTTGGTATGAAGGTACCTCACAATGATACACAAGTGCTTATAAATTTTTATATATACATCTCACATACAACACTCGTGCGGTAGCTTTAAATTATCGTGGTGGTCTCAAATTCTGGTAACTTTGAGACCTTGTTGCTACTGTGCGTTACCACTTAGATGCATATATATTTTTTTTTTGAAATTTTTGACTTTCCAAGCCTTTTCAAATGAGACCAAACACGCTATTTAATGTTGGACCGTTTTAAAATGGCGGCCATGTTTCTAAAAAAAGTCATTTTTTACTTTTTTTAAAATCTATATTACGATAGATATTACAACAGTATACTGTTCTATGCTAGTAAAATTAATTTTATACAGGCCCCTACTGTTTTTGTTAAAATTCACAATTTAATTAGTTTAATCAATTTTGTGTAAAATTTAAAATTTTGTGTGTCTTTAAAGTTTTAATTATTATTATGTCATATAAATAAACGTAAAATTAAGACCGCCATTTTAAAACGGTCCTTGTTTAAATAACGGAGAGAACAATCGCGATTTTAACTCAAAACATAAAGCCAGATTATGAAGAAAACAGAATTGGACCAAACAAGGAACCTTGCGGGAATCCATTTTAAAATACCGGTAGTTTTATGCTTTACTGATTCCCTTCGAATCAAGGTTCCAGGAATAATGAAACTGGATGAAGATTATGCAAGATGAAGGCGAGATTCGATGACGCACACAAAAAGTTATGGAGGTCAAAAGTTACATGTAGAGTTCCTCTTGTTGAGGCCTTTCAAGAGCACAAGAGGTACTTTTTAGGTGTCTGCCCGTTGCCTGTGCAATGCTCTATATTCCAAACTAGTTGATTGATTTTAATAAAGATTTGTTGGACAAATTTCGATCATATCTCAACACTTTTCCCTTACATATTTCGGGAATATTAAAAAAAAAAATCGTCTACGGAGCTATTATAAAGATCTAATTTGTACGTTTTCGTTCCAATTTATCCATTATTAATTCCGTGGCGTAACACGGCTGAAGTAACTAGAAGCATGATTTTCTGTGGGGATAAAATACAACAAATTCCTGTCCCCGTAGAGTTCCCCAACAGTTGTAGCTTACAAATCTGCCCTCTCACTGTGCTGGAATAACACCGTAACGTTTTGAGCATCCACTCGTGAAGCGGCAGTACGAAATCACCATCTTTACAAAATTGGGCGTAATATGCTCCACATTAACAAAGCAAAGACAAAAAAACAAGACTGAAACTAGTTAACAACAACATAACATCAAACAAGGCTGTAAAGAGAGAGGCCATCCAAAAAATTGACAATAATAGACCATGGATAAATACAATTACAAGGCTTTAAAAGGGCGTGCAACGGGTTAACAACGGTAAAATTTAAAAAGACAGTTAAACATTATATTACGGAGCTGTAAAATAACTACAATAATTGACTAAAATATTTTCAGGCGACGCAAAAAAAAGGACAATGCTCAATCGAAGAGATATCAGCATTGTCCCCGAATAGAATCGGGTAGGAGACATGTCCTACGCACATCTTTCAGAAAAAAGCACTCAATTAGGATGTGTTTAATCGTAAGGACACATTGACAAAACGAGCATTGCGGCTGATTCCCGCGTTCCATCAGAAATCCATGAGTGACCATGGAACGACTGATACGAACACGGGTAACCACCACTTCCTCAGGGCGGCGGTGGTGTTTTTTTTTTTACCGTCACAAAACACGTGAATCTTTCTCCTGATGATATAAAACCGTCGATAAAAATCTTTTTTTATTTTCCTGACGGAGTCGAAAAATTCAAAGTTCCCCCTGCTGGTTAAGAACTGTTTACCTTCAGCTGCATCGGGGGAGTATTATATTTAATTCCAGGACTAGAGGTCTTTATTTTATCCTATTTTTATTATACGGTGCGATGGAGACCGAGAAATTGTTTACCTTTACAACACAGCCCAAGCCGGACTATCGACGTTTACACCACAGCCGGAGCCGGATAATCGAGAGTCTACCGGTATTTGATCTGCGATTCGGTAAAATTGCTTTAATTTTAATTCGTCGACAAAATGTGCGCATGCAACAGACTGTATACATTACATCACAGTCTCAAACAACCTGTGATGACAATGGGGAAAGTGAGACCAAATAAAGTGATTGGAGTAAGTGGGTTGAGTGATATGGACGTATGTAGGGAGCCACAAAAAAACAATTATATGAGAAATGATGAAATAATTGACATAATGCTTCCTCCTTGGTCGCATTATAGTACTAACTCAGCCCTGCCAAACAATCTAACAAACATATCCTGTCTAAAATTGCTTTCTTTTAGTCTTATAATGTTAAATTGTATTGTCAGATCAAGGTTTAAAACAGCTGTTACAGTGGTTTCAATTTTAGACATTTCGTAACGAACTTTCGTCAACGGAAATGAAAGATGATAGATTCAATTTAACCACTCGAGATGGCGCGACGGTCGCCCTCCAACGTCTACCAACAATACAGCCGTGAAAGTAGGCCTACCTATGGACATGCTTTCTAGAAAATTACTCTCCATTAGATAGGCCCCAACTTACGCAACTCTTAGGCCTACACAGTTCCTATAAAATGTAGGCTTTGGAAAATTAGAAAAGAAAAAAAAACTTAATCTCTATTGCATAATGAGAATTTTTTAAATTACATCGTAATATAGAGGAAGTGATTATAGAAGTTGTCGTTGCGTTAACTTTCTCAAAGCCGTACACAAACCCAAAGGCCATCATGGTATTTACCCAGCTCGAAAGTGGGTTTATTGTGCCTTGTAGATCAAGGGTTCCTATACAGTAGAGTAAAACAGTTGTTACACAGGTTTTTTTTTAAACCTCATGATTGTGTAGGGCCTATATCAATTGACGTCGGCAGGACCTCGTAGAAGCGAGTCCTGCCTTTTTAAAAGGTTCTACTCGCTAAGCTGACAGACCTCGAAGCTCTATACAGTAGCGGCCGGTGGTTAAGGGCAATGGGAGGGCTCTGTTTTATTTTATACACGTAAGGGAAGGCATGTTATCAAAACATACACTACGGTTCAGAAGGCAGGCGTAACACAAGTGTTATTCACTCCATATTAAAAACATGTGGGGTCTACATAGCGATTATAAAGCAAAATTTGTTAACATTCACAATCACAAAGGGTTTAAACTTAAAAACATAAACAAACAACTCGTGTGAGTGGCGAGACACTATTTAGAACTGTTGCGCCAACTTATTTTGCCCATCGAAAACAAGGTTTTTAGTAATGCAAACATCTAATTTATGGTGGCTGCACTGACTGATGCCAGCGCGCGCAGCTTCGGACTCTGCCCTAGAAGCCCATTACACGCTGTGTAAATGACGTCACGGCACCCTCAGCTCTGTCTGCTGCTTGCCCCATATGACTATGAAACTGGGACGCTCTGGCCACCGTCCGAACTCCAGAATACATTCGTCAAATATTTTTATATTGTAAAACTTCCGCTACAAGTGATGGTGAAATCCATAGCGGCAATTCATAAATCAATTATCTCTAAAGAATTAAATACATATAGGTATTTTACATTAAAAAAAAAAAATTGGGGGGGGGGCTTCCGAGAGTCCTTATGAGTAAGCCGCCACTGGCTCTATATAAAAGCAACTCAAACTCAGCCTTCTACATGCCGACATGCGTGATAAATTAGGTTATTTCCTACAATTCCCAACAAATCAAATGTTGGATATTCGACTGGAGGGTTGGGTAAGTAACATGACGGCACCCTACGTCACTTTATGACGGTCAAAACAGAAAACGCCCACAGTGCAAACAATTTGACCTTGATATTGTCAATAATAATATCCCAACGAAGTAGACTACACCGCGACCTTGACAAGTACGGAATGTCTGAATGCGAACACATGTGTTACTTTGGGTTGTTGCCAACACGACAAAGTTTAATTACCCTACTGTTTGAATCTCACAAATTAACCTAAGAAAAGCGGGATATTTGTTTTTTTTTTACTGAAAATACATCGTCTCAAACAAAAAGAACATAAAATCCATACTACTCGAATACTCTAATAGCGTCAGGTCGGAAAAGAACAAGAGTTGGTCAAGAGAGATATCATAGGATGAAAGAGAGCGATGTAAACAATAAGTAAACGAAGAAAGATGTAGAACTAGCTAGGCGCCTCGGGTTTGGCACCCCTCGGGATCAGTGTTGAAAATTACATTTTTGTCAATAATTTCGCTATTTGTTGTAGTACAGAAATGCGGTTTGTAGGCTACTGTTACACGCGGAATTGAAATAAGCAAATTTTTACCTAATTTAATGTGAACAACACACAATATATGGACTAAAATAGTTAAAATGACCGATATTCTGACATTTTAAAATATATTTTTCTATTTTTGATTACTTTTTCATGTGTGAGGCCAAGGAACGAGAAAATCAGTCAAATAGAATATATTTTTTTAAATACTTTGTAACGACAAATCGTAGGTAGGTTACAGCTGATTTGTATTCAGTGACTTATTAAAAAATACCCATTTGTAAGTTTAAAGGTATCATTATAAAAATTGATAGTAACTTTTCCTTGTTCCTGCAATATTAGGGAAAATATACTTTTCAACGTGTAGATTAGATAAACGATGATAAGACACTATACTAACTTTCCAACATATATCCTACAAAACTAAAATACTAATCAAAAATGTTGTTTAAAAAAAAAAAAAATTTGGTTGCGTAGAGACTACGCGCGTTAGAAGTGAATACTTATTTAAACCCTGTTTTTACCATATTAGCTTATTGATTATCTCGAGGTTAAGTAATATATATTTTGAAATGTAAATTTAATTATTCAAATTTAATTATTTAACCTAGTTTAAAAGTTGACAAACTTTTTAATACAATTTTTTTTTTATTAAATCAGCTGATTTAATAAAAAAAATTTAGTTTTATTTGTCTTGAAACACTTTAGCAGTCAACTTTTAAACTAGTTATTAAGTTCACTAACCGAGTGAGATGATAAAGAAAAGCTCTCGTGTGTTCTAGTAAATTACCAACAATTGTTCTAAATTTTTTTACCGAAATCTCGTAAAATATCCTTTAACGTATAGGCCTAAAATATGATTTAAAAAATCTCTTGTGTGTTCTAGTAAACTACCAAGATCCGTTTAATTTTTTTTTTTACCGATGTCTCGTAAAATATCCTTTAACGGATAATAAATATAATATAATAAAGAAAAGCTCTTGTGTATTCTAGTAAATTACCAAGATTTTTTAAAATTTAATTTAATGCATAACAGCAAACCAATATGTCCTCTACATAAGTCCAGCTGAATTAAATTTCACATTGAAAAATAATCAGCTGTTTTAATTGGATATCTCTGATGTTTACTTTATTTAAGCCTCAGCTGCTAGATATCGTGACGTCATTTTCGTGACGATTTTCCCTTTCACTCGTGACGTCATTTTCGTGAAGATTTTTCCTTTCACCATATAGATTTAACAGCACCCAAACATTGCCTACCGGGCGTAAAGAAGTATTCACTTCCAAAAAAACCGCTACACCGTTCAACGCTTTTGAATCCATTGTTGGAAATGTTAAGTCTCGTTCAACTTTTTTCAATCGATGCAGAGGCTTTTACAACTACACTTCTGGAGTAATTTAATTAAATCAGCTGATATTCATTTGTCATATGAAATGAAAATTTATTTATTTGACCCTCTTTTATACATAATTTTAACAGGAAAAATTTTACAATCTTATATGCTTAATAATAAAATAGACAACTGTTCACATTATAAAATGTAATACATATAAAATAAAATTCATAATAACATAATAAACAATAATATTAATAATAATAATAACAAAAAATACTTCCTGCTGTATTACAAGATAATAGCAAAGGCTAAAGCAATATTGTTTGTTTCTAAACCTAATGTGGACAAAACGTGTTGTACGTAGTGTTTTTTTATTTAAAAAAATAAATCCCTCTCACTCAAAGTGACAACTGAAAAGGGAGGGAAAATAAATCGAAGGGAAAATATGAAAAATTGTATACTCAATTCATGCCTGACTTATCTACGTAATGTTTCTTGTATTAATCAATGTTTTAGAAATTTATTGCTTAAATTATTTAGTACTATTATATTTATAATCAGGTAGGTTCCCTTGATAAATACAATTTATTATTTAAGTTTTTAGACGTTTGTCGCGCGATTTTGAAAACCGGTTTGGGGCCACTACTGTTTCACGTTAAATTTTGGAAAAAATAAATCTTTTGTAACAGACAGACAGATTTTTATTTAAAACTCAGGAACTGGCATTTTATGTGAAATTAATACGTTTTGTTTAGGCCCTTATTCGCTATACTTGAGTAAAATTTGATCAAGATCATTTGAGCCGATTCTGAGAATATCACATTTTGTGAGTTTTTCATTTGTAGAACTAGTGAAGCACATTTAGGCTTTATTTAAATATAGATTATAATTTTAAAGTCCCTTCCCCTCCTATTTATTTGCCCATTTTATATCAGATTTAATCAATATCATCCCCATTATAAATGTAAAAAATAGTAACTTTTTAGGTGTTCGTGAATTTCAGAGGAACCAAACCTAACCTCCCCCCCTCCTATTTATTTGCACATTTACAATTCTTTTTACCAAGAGATTTGCAGCAGTACAAGTTTTTGTTTCCACTGTTACGCGATATCGTCCGTAAGAAGATTTAGAAGCCCTAAGACTTCCTAGAGAACTAATGTAAGCAAAGGTTTTACAATCAGCTGTTAGGTTAGGTTCTAAGAACTAACACTTCAAAACAGCTGACAATTTAAATGTTTATATTGTAAACTTGCACAAACTATTTCACTCACGCATCAAATCGTCACCAAAAATATCACTTCGGTAGTTGTCAATTAAAATGTGAAAATAAACTGCCGTCTTCAAAAAAAAAAAAAATTATAAATTTAAATAAAATTTGTTTTATCACGCCCTCGGTGTAAATCTAATTTGTTTACAATCGGCTGTATTTAGTTTCAACCTAACCTAACTCGTAATATTTTTTATTAGTTGTTTATAAATTTCACTAAAATTTGCAGGAAATCGGTTTATCTGATTTTGAGAAATGACGTTCCTAATCATTTCTTTAAAAAAAAAATCATAATGATGACTCCTAGCCCTCGAATATCTTCGTCAGGGACTCGGAAGAGAACAAGAGTTGGTCAAAAGAGGACTGATAGGAAAGACTACATGGTACAAAGTGTTAATCCAGCTCCGGACCGTCAGGATTGCTCCTACACTATAAGTGAGCGCCTGAGGGAATTACAAAATTTTAACATTTCCCACAAGTCCCAGAAAATCAACTTTTGAAACATTTAAAAAGACCTGGTTGTATTTACATTGTATGATAAGGCTGGGTAAGTACAATCCGCTTGTTTTTATTTAATTTTGGAACTTCTCCAAGTACCGCCAATTAGGCGAAACTTTAAAAAAGGCCTAGACCTGGTTTCTATTTTAAATTATTTCCACATGTTTTAATAGATTTGGCAAGGACATGTCTACGTTCTCTGTTTATTAAAAACATTGGTAATAGTACAGTTTACCATCGAATTGGCATTTGATTCGACTATTTGTAACAGGAATGAAATTGTTCTAAAAACCACTAATTTAATGAGACCCCCCCCTCCACTTGATTAAAGGTCATCATCGCTGTATAAACAAGTTGATGGGCGCCAACCGTTGTACTTACCCAGTTCCATTATACAATGTACTGATGGGACCATTTGTCTGTGCGGGCGGCTCTGACGCTACTAGCCGTTCTGTAAAAGTAGGTCTCGCTCACCCAACTATGTTTGTCTACCTTTCGCGACACATAATTACAGTTTACAAGATTTGTAGTGCATATAGAAACATGATGTTTACAAACAACTCGAAGCTACATTGAAGACAGGTGAATAATCTACGTCCGGCGCGCCGCACGGGACCAAATGTTTTTTGGAAATGAGCGATAATCACTCCCCTCTTCCCCGCTGCGCCATAGCAAACCGCGCGCACAGACAAATGGACCCATCAGTGATAGGAGCAGATCCTCTAAATGTAATGTACAAGAGTTGTTTTGTTAGGGATTGCGGTTAAATTATATTAGGCCTAGAAGCTATATTTACATGAAAAATCCTCCGCTCTTCAACCAATTTACACCAATCCAGCAACTAATAAAAGTTTCCACGGTTCATGGTTCATACAACAGTTCCCATATTATTTTTTGGTACTTACGTATTACCGCCACCGCAGCAGAAGTTACGCTATAGCGCATGCGCCAATAAAGAGCAAACTGGTTTAAGGGAAGAAGAATTCCATTTTTTTTCAGCTTTGAGATTCATATACTTTCATTTTATGATTTGTCGCAAAACTTTTAGGCGTAGATTGGCGGCACTTCAATTTCAAAGCTCATGTTTATCCATGATCTAATTTCAAATTATTAACTTCAATAAACTTACGAAAGGTTTGGCCAGGTAGCTATATATATATATAGCTACCTGGCCAAACCTGTCGTGATATATAATTATATCGCAAAGTAAGCAAATATTGGCGCATGCGCATTAGCAACTTCTGCTGCGGTGGCGTTAATACGTAAGTACCTATTTTTTTCATTCTTGTGTTAATTTCATACGGTTTTGTTCCTTCAGAAAAGGAAGATCAATTTTCAAGTGGACTTGACATTTTCAACACACTGGTAGAATAAAATATTCCTTCAACAATGAGAAAACCAGCTGTTTTAAAATATTGTCAGGGTTACCAACTCAGAAATGATTAGTTATGTAATTTCCCAGATGATTTCTTTCAACCTGGGGACAGTTTGTCTACACTTATTGAATGTCTCTCATATAAAACTAGTAAATAGAACAATACTAAAACTAGTTAACAATCATTGTTAATAAACTAGGGCTGTAAGCATGCCCTGTAACAATTTAACAATAATAAACTATGGTAAAATACAAAAACAACAATTTAAAATATTAGGCCTACAGGGTTGTTAATGGGGTCTGCACATGGTTATGGACTAGGTAATTACAGGCCCATAGCCATATTCCCAGTGTTGGGGGAAAGTATTTGAAAATAGTATATTTCATAACAAGAGTGGAAAGTGGGGTTTTGCATGTTCGAGACCATTATGTTTGAAGTGCGAGATTTATCGAGCACTTCAAATATGGTCGAAAATATGCAAAACAATTTCGCTCGTGTTTTGAACGATACTTTTCACTACACTACGGAATAAAAACGAGACATCGTTAAAAAAAAAATTAAACGGATCTTGGTAGTTTACTAGAACACACTAGAGGTTTTTTAAATCATATTTTAGGCCTATATGTTAAAGGATATTTTACAGCTGATTATTTTTCTATGTAAAATTTAATTCAGGTGGACTTATTGTAGAGGACATATAGGTTTGCTATTATGCATTAAATTAATTTTTTTTTTTATTTAATCTTGGTAATTTACTAGAATACACAAGAGCTTTTCTTTATCATATTATATTTATTATCCGTTGAAAGATATTTTACGAGACATCGGTAAAAAAACTGATCTTGGTAGTTTACTAGAACACACAAGAGGTTTTTTAAATCATATTTTAGGCCTATATGTTAAAGGATATTTTACGAGATTTCAACATCATCTGCTAGTGCAGAAAATAACATTTTCCACTCTAGAGTGGGAAAATCAGCTGTGGGAAACTCGGCTAAAGCCTCGCGCGTAAACTCAATGTTTCTCAGGTTGTAAACACATAACGAAAACAGCTGAACTCATAGTAGTGTAGTGAAAAGAATATTTTTTCTGAAACTATCAAACTATTTAAACAAGTATAAAATTTTATCAAAAAACCAGTTAGTTTACCAAAAAGGAAAGTCTACTACAGATGACATAATTAATATCATAGACTTTGTAACAGAAGGCTTGGATAAATTAATTCAGTTTGTGAATGACGTAACACTTAACTTCAAATCAGATTCTGTACAAAATTTAGAAATACAACCTTCTATTGATACTAACGCCGCAAGTCAATATTTCGCAAAAAATAACTTGCATTTGAATATAGATAAAACAAAACTTTTGTATTTTAACCTAAATACAAAAGATAAAAACAACGGTACTTGTGTTGCTCTGGGTGAGAAATTAATTGAAAAAGTAAACTCGGCAAAGTTCCTCGGCTTGATTACAGAAAATCGATTAACTTGGAAGGAACATGTAGATGACATATGTTGAAAATTATGTTCGAACATATATTTGACGAGGTCAGTGGAAAACATTCGGCACTGTAAGTACCCTACGTGTCTTAATTTTCCCTTACTTAAATTATGGAATTTCTGTATGTAGAAACTCAACAAGACGAAATGTAAAATGAGTATTCACGTTACAAAAAAGAGCGGTGAGACTTGTGGCTGGCCTAACACATATGGAAAGTTGTAAACATGCTTTTAATGAGCTGTCAATACTGACTTTCCCAATTATGTATATCTATGAAATAATTATATACTACAAATTTAAATATATGCCTACTGTCGAAAGACAAACGCATGGGTATAACATCAGGGAAAAGAAATTACTATCAACAGAAGCCATACAGACTTGAAAAGTTTAAAAAGCTGCCAAGTCAAACTGGTAGGAACAAACCCCCCAACAAATTAATACAATCCATGAATAAAAAAATATTCAAAAACAGCCTGAGAAAGTTATTAGGCTACTTTCAGGATACTTTTATTTGGTAGAAGAGTTTCTCAGCCACGAATGTGGGATTGGAAATAACTAGGAATTCCATGGAAAAGATAAGTAATATTGTTAGGGCTATTCAGTACAGTCAGAATTTATGTTTGTTTTACTGGGAGTAGTTATACCGGGTGTTCAAAAAAAAAGTCTGGAAACCCCAAAAAGTCTGGTCCGGGTGTTCAAAAAGTCTGGAAACCCCTTAATATTTATTTTATTAATAAACGCAGAGCAATGAAACTCTAGGATTACGTCCTCGCTGTAGTTACCGACTTTTTGCTCATTTTAACTGTCTTTTTTCACTTTGGGGGGACGTCCTGTGGAGGAAGTCTAAAAAATCTTAAATGTAAGCATAGGTCAAATTAGATCTCATTTTAAAGGTCTTTATTAGAGGAACACATTGCCGCAATCCCGACTGAAAAAGGACCATTCGTTTGGAAATGGCAGCCTTTTACAATTTGTTAACTTTACGTTGCGAAGATTAAGAGGCAGAAGTGAATACTCAACCGTGTTGGTTATGTTAGTATTTTAGCTATGAGAATTTCACAGCTGGAGTGTGGAGGGATAGGAAATATCAGTCGATTTTATTGTTTAGAAACGTTAGGAGTGCACAGATGTAATTGGGGACAGTTATCATTATTAATAAAATTGAACAGACAGTATGTCAATTGTTTATGTTTAAATTACTTACTTTGCAAGACAATAATTATAAAAAAATAAACAAACCTTGGAAGGTATTACAGAAGGTGCTCGAAGTGGTGTCCTTGTGTAGCTGATTGGTCGCATTGGTTGCTGATTTTAGCCGTCCGGATCTTGACCGATCTGTTACAGAACCGCGCTGTACGGTCTTGATTTTTAAATAGGTGCTGTATTTTGTTGATTTTTGAATAGGTGGTCAATTGGGGCAAGTTTCATTGAACAAGCGGCTTACCTCCTCATATGAACGAGTTCTATCCCCATAACCCCTCATCATCAGAATGGTTATTTGCTCTGTCTCACTAAGTGACATTGTAATTTAATGTAAAGCTTACTAAAAATTTGCCATTGAATTAGCATTAAAATCAAACAAACTTTAAGAGGCTGCCATTTCCAAACGAATGGTCCTTTTTCAGTCGGGATTGTGGCAATGTGTTCCTCTAACAAAGACCTTTAAAATGAGGTATAATTCGACCTATGCTTACATTTAAGATTTTTTATACTTCCTCCACAGGACGTCCCCCCAAAGCAAAAAAAGACAGTTAAAATGAGCAAAAAGTCGGTAACTACAGCGAGGATGTAATCCTAGAGTTTCATTGCTCTGCGTTTATTAATAAAATTAATATTAAGGGGTTTCCAGACTTTTTGAACACCCGGTATATTGCCTGTACTTGTTGTTATTTGGCAGCTTGACATTACTGTTGACAGGAGTGGGGGAAAAACCTTTCTATCAATGGTTTATTGCTATATAGGTATAATTGCAATAATCTATTGTAGTATTGTTTATACAATCAATTAAGTTATTGTGTTTTTTTCTTCCTTTTTTGTAATTTTATAATTGTGACTAATGACTTGTTTTGTTATTTTGTATATAATCTTGTTAGCCTACTGACTTGTCTAAACAAATATTATTTGGTCAAAAAGACTAATAATAATAATTACCAATGTTTTAGTTGAATAAGTTTGTACAAATAACCAAAATACAAAGTTATTTTGGATACAACGTAGGCTATATTTTGTAAAGTGTATTGTCACTCAAGGCTCCTAAGGTTTATCATCAACGCCAACGAGAACAAAAAACAGTTATAGCACAACGTTGTCGAAAATGTTAGTTTTATTAGTTTCTTTGAATCAAATATGAATTTTCTTGGCACACATATTGTCTCATAAACCAATTGGCCTATGACAGCAATGAAGCAGATTGGTCATAGGCTATATATGTGACTAAAAATAAAACCATGAGGTGACCATAGCAAATAAAGGAAATAAATAGAGATATGAATGTGGTTGTGATGTCAGCGTAGAACTTATGAGTGGAAATCATGAATCAGAAGTTTATTTTATAATTTTTGGTAGGCTACATATTCTCTTAAATTCCATACAAATTGAATTCCATCATTACGCTGTACATTTATTTTGCCTTAGGTCCATATCTTTTCCAACCTTATAGATTTCTATTAAATATATATTCTTCCCCATTGTAAGGTGTTTAGATTTTACATAGATAAGGTAAAAGTACCTAACCTATTCCTGACACTGCACTTAAAACTGACATCATATATTTAATTGTCTTAAATTAAGAAAGTACAATAATGTAGGTAACCTAAATCTTCATTTTACAGGTTATACTATATTGTTTTTTTAAGTGATCAGTTGGCAGCCATTTTTGTTGTCATTTTGGCGGGAAATTTCATGGTAAAAGTTTTGTTATTGCTTACTGTTGTTGGACTGTTTTGTTCTAATAAAAAACTGATTTTTTTTAACGTTTGTATTTAATTTTTATAGTCTTTATTTACATTAATCTATTCAGAATTAAATAAATCATTGCAAACTCCCAGAATATTTTTATTGTAGGCTAATCTTGAATACTGTAGACAACTACAATGGTTACGAGTGATCCTAATGGATGGCAATGGTCTGACGAAAAGGATAAAATGTGATACAAGGTACATCCAGAAAGTAAGGAGATGGATCGGTCCAATAATTCAATGATGGATGTGATCAAGAGTATGATAACAGACGAAGTGGCCGTTCATCTCTTTGATTAGTGATGAATTGGTTCACGCAGAACTAAAAAAGGAAAACCGTAAGTTTAAAATTTCTGTTCTCTATATTGAATTTCCTTAAATTTCGAGATCACTTCTTCGTTAAATTGTTTCTGAAAAACTGATTTGACTGTAAAAACTCATAGAGCAAGACAAAATACAGCGTTAGAGGAGTGAACTTGACTTTATGACACATTACGACAAAGACATTGATGACTTTCCTTTCTGAGTGAGATAGTGACCGAGGATGAAACTTGGGTCCCTTATGAAATCCTTGAATCAAAACAACAATCGATGAAATAGAGGCACACTTTGTCACCACCAAAGACTAAAGCCAAAGAAATCTTGACGACTTGAAAAACCACGTGCACTGTGTTTTGGGACAGATACAGCATTCTACTGGTGGGTTTTTTAATGGCAAGGTGAAACAATCAATGCATATGTTTACTGCGAGACGCTTAGAAAACTCCATCCCACAATACAGAATAAGAGCAGAGGAATGCTCACAAACGGTAATGTTTTAATTCATGAAACAATGCTGCGAACGTAACACGACAACTCTTACAGGGCTTTGGCTGGGACTAGTTTGACCACCCTCCATACACCCCTGACCTCGCCCCTAACGACTTCCATCTCCTTTCTAATGTAATTCTTTTATGGACACCCATGATTTTATTTTTAGTCACTGACGAACAAGCGTAGCCAGTTGCACCTGGCAAAAATTTATGTTCTACATTTTAGTAAAATTTTGAAATTTATTTATTTTACATTTCTTAGTTTTTGAAATTTCCAAGATATTTTCTAAAATGGTGCTCTATTCTGTTTGATAATTTATCATTCTGTCCAATTCTACTAAAGTTCCATTGTTGCAAGGCTTTTTTCCCAGTTAATTTCAGGATTAAAAAAAAAGGATTTTAGACTCCAAGTCAAAATTTATGAAATATTCTATTGTCATAGATTATACACAAGTAAAATAACGGTAAAAAGTTCAGCGTTCTCTAGGATAAACCTTCTTCTTCATGCGCAACAGTTAATTTAAAGTGTAAACATATTTTTAGAGCATTGTCAGAGAGTTTTTTTGATATATTTAGTTTAGTTCAAGACTAAACTTAAATTTCTGATAAATTATGCTAGCCTATTCATGGTTTGTGAAAATGAATGGTTCCTTATTACCAAGTTTAGTTTAAGACTAATATTTTGGTACTAAACTCAACTTAAAACCAAGTTTAACAATGTTGAAAATGATGAAATCAGACCCTGCAGCATCAACAGGTTAATTTTGGAACATAAATTTTATATAAATTGATTGCGATAAAAAAAAAGAAAAAGATATCTTACTTTCTTGGTCTAAAATTAAGCAAGATATAAAATAAAAATAGATGACTTAACTAGGCCTACTAGAAGAGAAAGCACTTACCTACTGTATTACAACAATAGCAGTTGAGTTAGTGCTTAAGAGGACTTAAAAATTTGGGCAATCAAACATAAATAAACTGTAATTCTAGTTAGCTTGGAATGAAAAGTTGTAAAAAATAGACAAACTATCTAGCTTCTAGAATTTGTCATAGATTAACAAATACAGTATCATATTTGCTACAAAATCTAACCCGTGTTAAATTTCAGAGCGTACGAGCTTGATACTAAAATGCATTTTAAGGTCCTAAAAAGTCAATAATTCTTTTAAAAAATTAATGAAAATGGTACAAAAGGGGCACTGAACTACACACACTTTTTCATATAAGAAATATACGCAAAAAACTAGGTTAGGAAATGGAATTTTTAATTAAATTTGCTCTTTGTGATAATTGGCACTAAAATATATTAGGCCTATTAAGCTTTAAAGAAATGTAGGCCTAAATATATATTTAAGCAAGTACTAAAACCACACAATATGTCCGTAAACATATAAGGACAGTTATTTTTTATAAAGTCAACTTTTTTATGTGCAGTAGCGCCAAGATATTAATTTCTTCGTCAAATAAACATGCAAATTCTTAATCAGAACAACTTTTAGTTTTATTTGATATCCCACACATAATATTTCCAAAAATAAAATATTGCAACTTAAAAGTTTTTCCTCTTAACTACCCCAAGGTAATTTTTTGTTGATTCTGCTATATTTTTCCTATATGTGGAACAATACAAAGAATATAAATGCAAAGTTTGAAATATTTAGGATTTATCGTCTTGTCTGTTGTAGACTGGTTGCGACACAGACAAACAGACATGCACGTGAAATTTTCAGCTGCAGACCCTAAAAACAGGAAAATGAAATATCAATTTTTTTTATTAAACCTGCTCCACGTATAAGAATTGACACTCTGAACAAATTGGCTATTTATCAATAAAATGCATTACTTCCCAAAAAATTAAAATATATTTTTTAAATTTTACCCTTCTATACCCATATTTTTCCCATAAGAAATAAATGGAGAAAAAACTGGGAAAGGACAAATATGATATATTTTTAAAATTAAGTATGCTCCAAGTTTATATACCTTTCTTCCTACCACGCGTCTCCTGGCCAACTCAAATATCTATTGATTGCCAACTTTCCAAAATGTCAGGTTGTGAGTTTAAAAAAAAAATTCTTAAAATCGTCTCTTATATACTGAGGATGCCGTTTAAGGTACAAGGAAGCAAGTTGAGGCTCTTATTTAAATAGGCTACATATTTATTTTTCCAAAGAAGGCATCCACAGTTCATTTTAACTTTTTTGACAACTACCAAATTGATAATTTTGGTGACAATTAGTTTTAGTTTGTTTTGGGGGTATGGGCGAGTGAGAAATTTGTGCAATGATTTTTCACTATTTGTTTAACTTGTTTTCCATTCGACAATAATGCCTAATTAACTGTAAATCTAACAACAGCTAACCCCCCCCCCCCATATATGTGTACACAATGATAGCAGTTATATTTCAAACCAAGAGTTAGGTCAAAACACAAGCCTAGTATGATTCATCACTTTAATAGCTATGTTAAGTACCATAGCACTAATGATTCATGGTATTTAATGTGTGTCAGGCGTAAAGTCTACATTGTTAATCATGTCTTTACATTGTTAAATGTAGGCTATCAATAGCTTTACCACTGTGGTATTTATGAAAGATGTAGACCAATTGATAGTGACAAGCCTTTTCAACCTGTATGTTTCTACTTAGCCAATACACAAAGTGTGGTACAGTATTTACAAACAATTCGACCTCCTATTTTTATGACTGAAATTAATGTTTCATCGCATAAGAAAGCAGAAAAAGTTATTGTCTGCATTATCAGCTGTATGTAAACAATGATAGTGAAAGCAATTACGACAGGAACATGAAATTTCGTAAATAGGTCTGCTACAGTCTGCTCATATAAAACCTTACTGAAATTTAGAAAAACCAAATTGAACATACCAAAATATCAGCTTTTTTCAAACTAACTGTTTTTTTTTGTTTATACAGGGTGAATCAGATCACCTGTGCACAATGTATAGCTACTGAACCGAATGAGTTAGTCTTCGTTTTAACTTAAACCCCGCTATTTCGACCCTTAATATGTTTTCAACTCTTAAATAGTCCCAAAAGTGTATTTAGGGGAGTGGGGATCGTTTTTTGGAAAATGTTTAAACGTAAAGGTAGGTCGAGTGATACCTCTTTTTAAAGGTCTCTGTTCACTGATCATTTCGGGGAAAAACGTTTTAATTTGTCTTACTAAGTATGTACAGGGTGTTCCAAAACGTCAGAAAAGTAGTGTTTTACAGTTAGTTTTGGGCCATTCCATGTTTAAGTGAGCCTGACACTAAAAACATTACAAAATATGACATAGGCCTATTATCCACGTAGAGAAATATGTAAAAAGTCATGAAACACTGAAAATAAGGTTAATTGGTGATTTTTAAGTGTTGATCAGCTGTTTCAAAACTGATCAACTGACTGTACCTCAAACATATGTTTTAACCCAATTTGTTGTCTTGTTTTTTGAAGGTGTTTGAGAAGACTGGCTTTAGGTTAATAGGGAAGAGAGATTCAGTTTTATAGTTGAAATTTACCAAGAAAGTTTTGCAAGGTAAGCATTTTTTTTGTCTTGAATATTTATTTGAACAAACAGTGTTTAACTTGTCCCACCAGTGACAAAAAAGATTGGTTTTAATGATGAACCAAATTTGAGGTTATGTTCATACATTGTGAAAGTAATTAAGTACACAAAAATAATTTGTTATTAAAATGTGGTTTTATTATTGTCCCACCCGTGACAGTCACAGGTGGAACAAATGCTACTCAAGCATTTATAAGGCTAAAGTCTCTTGACTATTAACAAATTTATCATTTTAGGTTAGGTTTTATGTTTAGTCATAATTTCATTTACAGTATTTTAGTTTTAATTTCAAATAATATTAATAACAAATTAATTAGGAATTAGGTTTTCTATTTCTAATAACTAATGGTACGATTTCAGAAAGATGGGAAAGACTACGTCAACTGAACGAATGCAAAAGTTGCGAGAAAAACTGAAAAAAAGATAAAGACAAACATGAAAAATTTCTGGAAAATGAAAGAGAAAGAGATAAAAAAAAAGAAGAGAATAGAAGTTAACAAATCTTCAAGATTTGTCTTGGAGAATAGATGAAAGGAGGCTGAATGAAAGAGGAAGTATCTATAAACGCTGAAAGAAAAAGTGAAACTTGATTTATTAGGGTCAAGTTTAGGGTCTTACAAATGTCCCCAGTCTCTTGGGAAAGTTGTTAAAAAGGGTAAAAAATGTATTACCATATAGGCCTAGCCCAAGTAAGTTTGTTTAAAACTGAAAACCCAACTGAAAAAATCAGCAAGTCAAAATTTTATCAACAATAAAATTATTGTTACCTCATAAACAAAATTTTTATCCTAGATTCATGAGAAGATACCTTTTTTTTAAAAAATGTGCTTAAGTTTTTTAAATACGTACAATTTTTGGGGAAAAACAGATTAAAACTCCAAATAGTAACATTAGTCGGAAACCACATCATTGAAAAGATCTTTCAAAAACAATTTTTTTTTTGTATTTAAAGTTTAACTTTATCTCTAACACTACTCAACTCTATGAAAATCGTAACTAAAACTGTAACTTTGGGTCACCAATTACGCAAAACCTTTTAAAAATTACAAACAAAAAACCACAGGCAAAATAATATTCGTAGTTCAACAAAAGTTTCTCGTAACTATAAACGTTTTGTTTCTTCTGTTAATTTAAGATGTAGCTTATTTTAGTCAGATAAGTAAAATGTTGATAATATTGAAACAGGTTCAACTTTAAATTGTCAAATTAAACTTTTTTTATAAAATAAGGACAAAGGACATTCCAGTCCATATGAATTGAGATTGTTTAATCATGAATAAGATTGTTTTCATGTCTTTGACCTGTTATGAATAAGAACTTCAATTTGTATCTTCTTAAAGATAAGGAAGCTACTAAATAATTTTTAATCGTACTTGGAAAATTAAAAATCTTTCACAGATTTTGAATGCAAAATTATTTGAGTAAGCGTAATCTGAATAAGAAAGACTGGTCTCAACACCCCCCTACCACACCACCCAAAAATGGCAAATGACATTGAGCAATAGGCGATAAAGAGTGAGATTTGAAAACATTTTTTACTGAATTCTCTAGGGTCGAAATAGAGGGAGGGAGGGGGATTAACTTAAAACTAAAGCTGTAGCTCATTTGGTTTAGTCACTATAGATTGTGCACGGATGGTCTGATTCACACTGTAGCCTATAATATCATTTGTTATTCAACTTATAACATGCTAAATTACACAAAAATTTGTAGATTCCAATACTGCATGCAATGGTACCAACATTATAAACAATGACAAATAAGAAGTTATTGTCAAAAATGTAATTTCAAAATCTGATTTCCCAAAGAAATGCACGATACTTATATAGTTACAGGATATGACAGAGTTCAGTTACTGACAAGAACATAGTGAGTACAGACTTCTTCAGATATGTAAAGAGCTTTGAGGGCTGCTAGGGCTTATACATTTACACGAGCAAAGCCTTTTTGATATATAACCTGTTATGCTACAAATAGTCATCATAGTCCAGTGATTTATACAAATACAAGCTTCAGAAAACTTGTGTAACAACTGTTTTAAACAAACTTACACTACTGGATAAGACCCCCTGATCTAACAATACAGTTAACATTTCCTACAAGTTACTGTTTCGTTTTACTATTAAGTTAGTTCAGAGTGGGTTAAGATTACTTTGTTTTAGGTAGTCTACCTATATACTGGAACTATATAAAAGGCTAAATATAAACTATATATGATCTGATAAAATATATATTCTATGACGAAACCATCTTTGCAGTACAACATATCAAGATGAACAATTGCTTTTCATCCCTAGGCCACATTGTAATAGCCTACATATAAATCGATGTTAATCTGTTCTACATGCAACACTAGTTGTTAAGGTTGTAAACTTTAAGTAGGCTACTTACAATATTGTAGAAACTAAAAAAAAAATATATATATGTACATATCACTGTGCACGTGCCTTTGAAACTAACATTCATTAACAGAGTTTAATAATAATATATTTAACTTCATTTGGTATACAAATAGCAGCAATACTGCAGAAAACATCCAAGTTGTCACACATATATGAAAAGAACATTTTATAATGTCAATACAAATAAAGGTAATTGTTTACTATTTTTATATAACTGCAACCGGTTTCTTTGGCCATTTTTTTTAAATCATGGCCCTTTTCTCCGAAAAATCACGATTTCACAGCAATTATAGATCACAGAAATCAAGCAATATTGAGCGTGGTTGTAACTTGAATGGGTGACCGCTTGGGAATGCACAAAAAAAATTTTCTCTTCAAATTGATGCGTAAGTGACCTTGTAAGGTAAAAATTCACGTACAAACCAGTAGCGGCCGATGGTTAAGGGCAATGGGAGGGCTCTGTTTTATTTTATACACGTAAGGGAAGGCATGTTATCATTCACTTAACATTCACAATCACAAAGGGTTAAACTTAAAAACATAAACAAACAACTCGTGTGAGTGGCGAGACACTATTTAGAACAGTTGCGCCAACTTATTTTGCCCATCGAAAACAAGGTTTTTATTAATGCGGAACATCTAATTTATGGTGGCTTCACTGACTGATGTCTGCGCGCGCAGATTCGGACTCTGCCCTAGAAGCCCATTACACGCTGTGTAAATGACGTCACGGCACCCTCAGCTTTGTCTGCTGCTTGCCCCATATGACTAAATGCAATGAAACTGGGACGCTCTGGCCACCGTCCGAACTCCAGAATACATTCGTCAAATATTTTATATTGTAAAACTTCCGATACAAATGATGGTGAAATCCATAGCGGCAATTCATAATTCATTTATCTCCAAAGAATTAAATACATATATGTATTTACATTATTAAAATAATATTATCTTTGGGGGGGGCGGCGTCCGAGAGCCCTTATGAGTAAGCCGCCACTGGTACAAACCTATTTTACGTGTAATTCACTTAATACACCTTAACCTAGAAAAGTTGAAATTATGTTTTTTTTTTCTGGGAAAAAGTTAGCTCCAAGATAAAAACTTATTTTATTATTAATAAATAAGGTATGTAGAACGTGATTTAAAAAAAAAATCGCCAAAAAGACAGGTTGCAGTTACAGTAAACAATTACCCAAATAAACATTATAGAGGCTACATAAACTATTTATAATTGAACGTACTCCTTCATCAAATTAAATCCCTGCTGAACAAGGTATTATTTAAGTTTGTTTTTAAATTTGTCATATAAGACACTTTCTATGATTATCTGGCAATCCATTGTAATACTCTCCCTGGATTGAGTATTGAGCATTTGCCATTTCATGACTATATATATGCTTGTGATGATTGATACGAAAATAATACTTTTAAAAAATAGCAGGACATTCAGAATATATTGGTGTGATAGGCCAAGGTCATTCAATACACTACTCAATGGGATAAAATTTATATTTTGGTAAATATGGAGAGAAGTTGTCTGATTGATTTAAGTGTCAAATCTCGCCAATTCCTCTTTAAAATAGTAGGTATTCCATCATTTCTATACTAGCCTAGTTAATTTAATACGCTTGCCATTTTTTATCTTTCACAATTCATTATTTCTATCCTAAATTAAAAAAAAAAAAAGATTTATGACATTTAGAGGTTATTTGGACACATATTTCATCATTTTAAGTCAAATCTATCGATTTTTTTTATTCCACACGGAAAATAGTTCTGTTTTAAGAACTGTACTATGAAGAACTGTCAAATTATGTATCATTTAGTGCCAATCAATCATGTCGTATAACAAGGTCAGGGAAGGTTCATATAATATATATATATATATATATATATATATATATATATATATATATATATATATATATATATATGTGGTTACCTAACCAGACCTAGTTAAAGAAGTACAGTTCAAGGAAGGTACATATACACACACATATATATTTACCTTATTTGACTTACAGTTCTTTTACTAGGTCTGTGTTTCAGAAACCGAGTCATCCGGAATCTTATATCATAGACACGTAGTATTATTAACGTATAAAAGTGAATGGAGTGCGCATGCGCCCCACGAGTGACTTCAATATGGCTATCCGATTTAATATGTTAAAATTGTTCAATTTCATAGATTGTTATGTAAATAATGAATTGTGAGAGATTAAAACCATTAGCTTTGTTCATGAAATTCTATTTTATGGAAAAAAACGCTATTTTGAAGCGAAATTATCGAGATTTCACACTTATACCAATCGGACAACTTCTCTCCATATTTTCCGATTTTTTTTTAAATCGCCAAAAATACCGGCAACTTTCTTTGTAAACAATTACCATTATTTTCATCATTAGAAATAATTGAATTAGCTTCAAAATTTACTTCAATTTGCTGCCAATTATTTGTAGAACAAATAAGTTACCTTAGTTTATCATCAAACATCATACACAGACTATTTAACATAGATGCATCTGTCAGCTAACACATATCTAACAGAACATAGGCCTACTTTCCATTTCCTCTTTTTTCTTTACTAAACTCACTTTCTTCAGGTTAATTAAATTCTGTGTTGCAACAACACTGTGAACAGGTTAGGATAGATTGTTTTATAATTTAATGAACCTATGACTACTGTTACTTCTCGTACCAAAGTGCGACTATTCCATCATATGTAGCAACCTAACCTAACTTATGTAACAGCATCAACAACACACAGCTTAAATTAAAAGCTAACTCATTACTTTAAATCCTTACCTTAATAACTTTGTATTTCTTTTTCGTTGCCGTATTTAAATCCTCATGTACTTTATCCAGCAACCATAGTAGGAACTCCTGGGCATCATGTTGATTGTTGCCACGATATTGACTTCCGTATTTGTCCACAACTAACTTAAACTTGTTAGATATTTCAGGATCATACTGACATGACCATATAGATTTTAGTAATAAAGCCAATTGTTCAGTTACTTCACCTTTGGTTCCATACTTCTTCGAGTTGAGTTTATTTCTTCGAGACAGGTCTACTTTATACTGATCGAGAACAAAATACTCGGCTAATATATCAGTATGACTTAAACACTGTAAGACTGCATTAATAAAACAAGTATTACCATGATTACGAAGGCCAATTACACCTGGAACTTTATCACTATTCGAAAAATGAATAGGTCTTGTTGGTGGAACCCGAATATCGGAAGACGAAAGGGACACTGTAACTCTACGCCGATTACTATATACATAACTAGAACACAAATTTTTATTGTTATGGACACCTAATGCTGACACTTTCTGGACCATTTTATTAATGAATTTGTTCCAAGAAGGCCTGCGAAACAGTTTCTTATTTTGTTTTTGAAGATCCATGTTTTCATCATTGATAACCATTGCACTTTTACAAGACAAGTTATCTTTACTATCTTTATGTTTACCTTTTCGTTTGCTTATTCTTGTACCGCTAAAAGCATGTCTGGTTAATGTAAATGTACGTTTTAACTTAGAATCATTTAAACCTTGGTTATTTGAGGCACCTGAATCATTGGGTTTTAAAACTTGAGTTTCATTCAAGAGTTCACCATCGGATGTAGAGGTTTTCATTAACACACCTGATGTCATCTCCGACATAATAGGTCAAAACAACTGTAAGGGAACATTAAAATGGTATTTAACTCACTAATAACTATCTATTTAACACTTTCCTAACGCACTCAAACTTACACATACACTTCACTGTCACAAACGAAACAAACGCAACGACTAGCTGCCATTAAAATATGATAGGCTGTGATTACTTGATTACATTACAAATGATGTTGAGGTAGGAATATAAGGGCAACAACGTTTGAAAACAAAAAATTGTATATGCACATATAGTTTGAAGGTACTAATTGTTATTATATTGCGTGTAGTGATTGTCATTTATAATTTATCACGATTAAATAAAGTATTATAGAATACATACACACAATTTTATTGATTAACGTAGGCATTTAGTAAACATATTATTTCAGTTTAATAATTGAAAATAGTATTAAATTAGCATTCAAGAAATTTTCAACTTAATAATACGGTAGTTCATAAATAAAATAAAGTTAGATAATAGTAAAACTATTACTAATTTAATTATGAATTATCTTTATATAATTTAGATTTAACCAATTTTACTATAGAGAAATATTAAAACGTAAAGAATGATTTATGCCTACAGTTTAAGGTTCGATGAGATCAAGTCTACCATTAACCCGCGAGTTTTAAAATTAATTATGAATCTCTGTAGTTTCTATCTTACTGTTTCCTATTAGTAAAATATTTTGTTTAATGTTATCTCAACAAATGAAAGCAAACACATGTTGAACTTTTATAAAATATGTAAGATAATAAAATTACTGAAATCACAAATAAATAATCAATCTCAATTAATTGTAGTAATCACATTATATTTCACTAATACAAAGTTTCAATTGGAACAACAACACACATGTGAATTATTAATACAAACAGCTGATAACTTAAGTTTAAATAGAATCATTAATCAGATATAACAATCTTCCCTAAGATAAGGTTTACAGATCCAATCTTTCTGGTTTCTTGATAGTTCTTGATGATCTACGAGGAACCAAGGGCATCTTTGTCTCACTTTGGTTTGGCGTAGATTTTCTTATTGGTGTAGTAATGGCAGTGTCAGGTGGTATAATTTGTGCATCTTCCTGGTTGTTGATTTTTGTAGTTTCTGTCTCCCTTAAATTTCCTTGAAGTGATTTTGGTCTATGTTCAGTATATCTACAGTTTTTAAATTCCCACTCCAATATTATTTTTATGAAACAGTTTCAACCGGAATTCTGAGAACTCCAGCTGTTTTGGGGTATCCTTTGTCTCTTATCAATCAGTCCAATTTTCAACCTCAAACAGGTAACTGTGTTTCTTCCTAAATCCGCAGATACAAATCCTTTTTTCCCCTTTCTTTTTATTACATACGCATTCCGGCCAACAACTTCATTAATTGTGACTCATAAACTATTGTCAAGTTTAGTATTAAGAAGTCAAGTGTTTTTGTTATTTGTTTTACGATTTACAATTGTATTTAATTTGTGCGTTTAGAGCAGCTGTTCTCGCGTGTGCACACGGGCATTCTGGGCGACAGAACGTTACCAAGAAAGGAACGCCACCTCTACAAGGTACTGTGACATTAATTCTTAGCTAAACATGACAGCAAAATTAATCAAAACCATTTTATTAGTTGGTAATAATTTCAAAAATGTCAATTAACCATTTCATGTCTTTTTCATTTTTATCTACTTCCCAATATAAATTAAATTACTGAACCATCCACTTTTACCACAGTCGTTAAACCAACCGCAATATCAAACAGTCTACTTTCATGAATGTTAGGATACACAAAAGGGATGCTGCAATTGCTTTCTGGATTAACTAAGGTTTGGTCTTATTTGATCAATATGACGTCTGAGAGTTTTCCCTCCCACACTAACATTATAGTTGCAAGTACCAATTCTAGAAATTACAGTTCCAAATAACCACTTTTCATTTTTGTCTACATAGTTTCGTATTTGAACGTTATCTCCTGCCTCAAATTGTCTCAGTTTGTCATTCGGTTCATCCTGTAAAATTGGTTGGCTCTTAATGAGATCTATACGAGTTCTAATGCTATATATTTAACATCAGCTCGGAAGGGCTTCTCCCAGTTGTTATAATGATGACTCTTCTATTTTGAATCAAAAACCTGCACAGGTTGGTGTGAATAGCTCCTGGCTCTTCAGTTAAGGCCTTCAGTTTCTGCTTAGTTGTTTGAACGTAACGTTCTGCTTGTCCATTGGAAGATGGATGATACACAGCCGTTTTCTTATGTAGAATTCCATTACTTAGAGCAAACTGTCTGAATTCATTTGAAATGACTGCAGAACCATTGTCAGTTACTATAACACAGGGAATGCCAAATCTTGCAAATATCTCTCTTAGAGCTCGAATCGTTGCATCGCTAGTTATACTTGACATCTACTGAATTTTAAGCCACTTGCTGTATGAGTCTCCCACTATCAGGAAATAACATCCTTTAAATGGCCCAGCATGGTCAATATGTATCCACTCCCAGGGAAATCTAGTTTTCTCCCAAGGCTGAAATAATTTGGAGGGGTTATTTTTGTTTAAAGCACGTGGTTTGATGAATTTACATACTGTTCTATATCAGAGTTGATTGAAGGCCACCAGCAATATTGCCTTGCTAGCTCCTTCATTTTAGTTATGCCTGTATGAGCGGTATGCAATTCTTCAAGTATTGTTTTCCTTTAGTTCACTTTCAAGACCCTTGAAATATTCGGGTTTGTCAACATATGTGTTAGTTTGTAAAGCATTGTAAACTAAACTCAATTCTCTATCCAAGGTAGTAGCTTTCTTAATTTGATCAGCAGTCACTGGTAAACAATTCATTTGTACCTGTAAAATAGCTTTATCAGACAATGAGTCTTCAAATGAGGCTTCTTGATTGTCACTAACTGGAAACCTAGAAAGATAGTCCACGTTCTGATGGTCACAAGCCTTTCGATATTGAATGGTGTAATCAAATCCTGACAGATACATACCATAATGTACCATTCGAGTGGGTGGCAGTGAGAGGAGGTAGGGTTTTTGAAGGATGAAAAATAGATGAAAGAGGTTTATTATCTTTAATGAGAGTAAAATGACGTCCCTAGCAGTAATGGAAAAACTTGAAAAACCCCCAATATATTTAGCAGTGGCTTCCTTGATTATATGACTATAATTACACTCAGCTTTACTCAATGTCCTGGATGCAAATGCAATTGGTCTCTCTGAACCATCTGGCATTCGATGGGATAGAATGGCCGATAAACCATGTGGTGAAGCGTCAGTGGCAAGCAAAAGTGGCAAATCTAATGAAAACAGAACTAATACTGTATCAGCAGCAATTTCCTTTTTTTAAAATCATATTAAAGGTATCTTCACAACTTTTTGTCCAGTTAAAATATTTGTTTTTCTTCAAAAGGTCATACAACGAATGAAGTTTATTAGCCAAATCCTTAATAAACTTACCATAATAGTTGACAATTCCGAGAAATTGCTTCAACTCTGTAGCGTTAGTGGGCTTAGGAGACTTTAAAATAGCTTCAACCTTCTCAGGAGTCTTGTGTAAATCGTTTTCATCAATTATGTGCTCAAGGTAAGTGACAGATTTTCAGATAAACTTGCATTTTGCCTTGTTTAAATGGAGATCATTCTCTTTTAGCCGCTCAAGAACTTGAACGTTGCGAATCTTAGCTTCTTCCAGTGTTCTTCCTTGAATAATTATATCATCGAAGAAAACAGTCACACCATCTAAACCTACCAAAAATTGACTCCATAAACCATTGCCAAATACTGGGGGCATTGTTACCTCCAAATAATAATCTATTGACCTTGAAATTACCAATATGTGTTGAAATTGCTTGTATTTCAGCGCTCTTTTCATCCATCTGGAGATGCAAGTAGGCCTTGTGTAAATCTAGGGTTGTGAAGTATTTACCTTCACTCATGTTATTAAAAATGTTTTCAATGCGAGGAATAGGGTATCTATCACAATGCAGCTGTGGACTAAAGGTAATTTCGTAATCGGCACAGATCCTTACAGTACCACCACCCTTTAATATGGGCAAAATAGGCGTTCCCCAGCTAGAACTGTACATTCTTGATATCAAACCATTTTTTTCTAGTTCCTTGAGCTCTTCCTCAATTTTATTTTTCAAAGCTAAAAGAGGTTGACAATGTTTTATGAAAACTGGTTTAGCATCGGGATGCAGTAATAAGTTTCCTTTTAATTTTGGTATGGCTCCTATGGTATCAGTAAAGAGAGGAGCATATCTAGCATGTATTTCATCTTTAAATTTTTGAGATTGATTGGTGATGTTCTCAGAGATTTGATGGATATCATGTATTGAAACATCTAAAACACGAAATCCATTCTCGTCCAAATATGCTGTCCACATCATTGTCTATCACAAACAAGCGGCCGTTCATGGTTTCACCATGTAAATTTACCTGGACATCACTTACACCCCGCAGTTGAATAGACTCTCCTGTATAAGTTTTCAACTTAACATTATTAACTTGTCGAATATCTTTGGAAGGAAAATATTTTTTAAAGTTGTGTAGGGACATAGATGAAACAGCAGCACCTGTATCATATTCCATTTGGCATTGAATATTATCTATTATTGGAGTGAGCATATACTTTCCAATTATCTTAGAACAGTTTGTCATAGAATGTAACTTATACGTCTCCAATAAATTTACCCCATAATCACACATAGAATCGCTGGTCTGATTTTGCATCGACCCAGTCTCTTGTGCACACTGCAAGCTCTCAATACATTGTATGTCCGTCTGTTTTTGAAAAGCTTTCTTATGTACAGGTTTATTTATATTAAGACATACTGAAGCAAAATTATGTCCTTTTACATTGCACTTAGAACAAATCAGATGGCTCAACTTACATTCCTTTGATTTGTGGTTACTTTTGCCACACCTAAAACATTTACCAATAAGGTCTTTTCGAGAAATGCGTGGATACTTAGAACTGCTTGCTAAGCAGTCACTTTATTTACCTTGGCAGATGAAAACATTTGATTGCTACCAAGCCGGGAAGATTCCATGGCTAAAGCTAAATCAACAGCTTTTTAAAAATTCAATTCCCTTTCCTGGAGTAAGCGCTCATGAATTTCAGCATTGTTAAGTCCCCTTATGAACTGTGTTCGCAAATGTACCTCAATAGTATTTGATTTGCAATGCCCACATGTAAAATTGCAATTTAGTGTCAATGCTCTAAGTTTAAATATTCTGCTATATTCTCCCTTTCATATTGAATTCTAGAATAAAATTTATGTTGTTCTGCTACTTCATTTGGAGTAGGACATAAATAGTCCCTTAATAACTTAATCAGGTCATTAAATGATATAGATTTAGGCAAACTAGGTGCTGTTAATTCTGTAAGAAACAGGAAATTTTTAGGACTTAAACAGCTTATCAAGACTTGGACACGCTTTTTGTCAGTTTCTTTAAATTATTTAGGTCAAGATAATTGTCTATCCTTTGTAAATAAGTGTTGAAACTTTCATTGTTTTCATCAAACATTTCCTGAAGTTATGTTACCTGAATGTTTTGTTGGAGAAATGTCAAAAGTGCAGCATTTATTTCTTCACTTGTCGCCATTTTGTTGTACTTTTATAAAATATGTAAGATAATAAAATTACTGAAATCACAAATAAATAATAAATCTCAATTAATTGTAGTAATAACATTATATTTCATTAATACAATAAGTTTCAATTGGAACAACAACACATATGTGAATTATTAATACATACAGCTAATAACTTAAATAGAATCATTAATCAGATATAACAACACACAAATATCAACAACATTTATATATTATATTTTAATTAAAACAACTTTTCAAAGTTTAGTCATCATTTTAAGTTGCTTATACATATACAAACTTGTGCATCAAAAGGCTACATCATTTTGTCCACCTTAACAAATAAATTGGTACCAAAATAAGATTCTAAATTTAAAATATTATTTTGTTAATATTATTATTTATTAGACAATAAAACTAAACAGCTTTCTTAGCTAGTTATTATTTATTTAAAAAAATAAAAAATTATATGGTTTAATAATTTTGTATTATATATAATAATACATATAGTATAATATTATATATACCACATAACCCACTGTCGTGAATAAAATACATTTTCAACAGATTTTATTTCACAAAAGTTTTGAAATTATTACATTGAGAATGATTGTTTGAACGAATTAATGGGTGATAACAATACATTGTTTAAAAGAATGCCTAAAATCAGCTGTAATTTGTAGTTTTGATTAGGCTACATTCTCCCCAATTTAAATTCATATAACATATAGGCCTAGTCTTTCAAATACTTGGTTGTTTTCTTTGAACATTTAAAGGATGAGATTAGGTTCCATGGTTATCTACATGATCTTGAAACAGAGCTTTGCTAATGTGAATTTTATTGTTGGATTCCGTAGTTTGTGCTTCTTGCAAATGGTCATATTGTTCTTCCATAAGACATACTTGGAAGTTTCACTGAGGCTATAAATAGATCTAGGTAAGAGATCTTTTTTGTTGTTTATAATGACTGTTCTGTTCTGGGATTAGGCTTTTGTTCTCTTATGGTGCTAAACGCTCTGATACAATAGTACTGTACATTTTTTACCATTGATTTGATGAATGAGACCATATCAGGATTAGCTTTGATTATTCTACTTCTTATATATTGGGTGCAGTGGCGGCTCCAGCGGGTAGGCCGGGTAGGCCGGGTAGGCCTGGGCCTACCCAACTTATTTGGATTTCAGCCGGTGACACGCCTAAATGTAGGCCTACGTATTACCGATTTAAGGTGTATTAACTAGCTGTATGGTTTACTTTGATTTAAATATTATTTCTCAACAACTACTTTTGTGACACTTATAGGCAATAAAATATATTACATATCATAAAATAACAAAAATATTTTTATTTTTCATAGTTGACCTGGCTCCATAGTTTTAAAATTAACAGTGTGGTGTATGCTTTTATCTTCAATAAGCAGTCCCCCCTTATCTTAGGCGGTATTTATCCAGGTCCCCTGCCATAGTCATGACACCCCTAAACTGGCCTACCCAAAAAATAAATCCTAGAGCCGCCCCTGATTGGGTGATACTTTCTAGTACAGTTATGTTATCTAACTAATACAATCCTAACCAAGAGGGCAGAGAAATGCCATTTGATGACTGACAAGGATAAGTAAACAAATAATTTCATTGAATCACTCACCTAGTTTATTACCATGGACCTGGTTACGATTGCAGGTTGAATAACGCCCGACCTGTTTTTTCTCCATTCTAGTACAGTTATGTTATCTATCTAATACAATCCTAGATATAGTTAACCAAGAGGGCAGAGAAATGCCATTTGATGACTGACAAGGATAAGTAAACAAATAATTTCATTGAATCACTCACCTAGTTTATTACCATGGAACTGGTTACGATTGCAGGTTGAATAACGCCCGACCTGTTTTTTCTCCATTCTAGTACAGATATGTTATCGAACTAATACAATCCTAGATATAGTTAACCAAGAGGGCAGAGAAATGCCATCTGATGACTGACAAGGATGAGTAAACAAATAATTTCATTGAATCACTCACCTAGTTTATTACCATGGCCCTGATTACGATTGCAGGTTGAATAACGCCCGACCTGTTTTTTCTCCATTCTAGTACAGTTATGTTATCTATCTAATACAATCCTAGATATAGTTAACCAAGAGGGCAGAGAAATGCCATTTGATGACTGACAAGGATAAGTAAACAAATAATTTCATTGAATCACTCACCTAGTTCATTACCATGGAACTGGTTATGATTGCAGGTTGAATAACGCCCGACCTGTTTTTTCTCCATTCTAGTACAGTTATGTTATCTATCTAATACAATCCTAGATATAGTTAACCAAGAGGGCAGAGAAATGCCATTTGATGACTGACAAGGATAAGTAAACAAATAATTTCATTGAATCACTCACCTAGTTCATTACCATGGAACTGGTTACGATTGCAGGTTGAATAACGCCCGACCTGTTTTTTCTCCATTCTAGTACAGTTATGTTATCTATCTAATACAATCCTAGATATAGTTAACCAAGAGGGCAGAGAAATGCCATTTGATGACTGACAAGGATAAGTAAACAAATAATTTCATTGAATCACTCACCTAGTTCATTACCATGGAACTGGTTATGATTGCAGGTTGAATAACGCCCGACCTGTTTTTTCTCCATTCTAGTACAGTTATGTTATCTATCTAATACAATCCTAGATATAGTTAACCAAGAGGGCAGAGAAATGCCATTTGATGACTGACAAGGATAAGTAAACAAATAATTTCATTGAATCACTCACCTAGTTTATTACCATGGACCTGATTACGATTGCAGGTTGAATAACGCCCGACCTGTTTTTTCTCCATTCTAGTACAGTTATGTTATCTATCTAATACAATCCTAGATATAGTTAACCAAGAGGGCAGAGAAATGCCATTTGATGACTGACAAGGATAAGTAAACAAATAATTTCATTGAATCACTCACCTAGTTTATTACCATGGACCTGATTACGATTGCAGGTTGAATAACGCCCGACCTGTTTTTTCTCCATTCTAGTACAGTTATGTTATCTATCTAATACAATCCTAGATATAGTTAACCAAGAGGGCAGAGAAATGCCATTTGATGACTGACAAGGATAAGTAAACAAATAATTTCATTGAATCACTCACCTAGTTTATTACCATGGACCTGATTACGATTGCAGGTTGAATAACGCCCGACCTGTTTTTTCTCCATTCTAGTACAGTTATGTTATCTATCTAATACAATCCTAGATATAGTTAACCAAGAGGGCAGAGAAATGCCATTTGATGACTGACAAGGATGAGTAAACAAATAATTTCATTGAATCACTCACCTAGTTTATTACCATGGACCTGATTACGATTGCAGGTTGAATAACGCCCGACCTGTTTTTTCTCCATTCTAGTACAGTTATGTTATCTATCTAATACAATCCTAGATATAGTTAACCAAGAGGGCAGAGAAATGCCATTTGATGACTGACAAGGATAAGTAAACAAATAATTTCATTGAATCACTCACCTAGTTTATTACCATGGACCTGATTACGATTGCAGGTTGAATAACGCCCGACCTGTTTTTTCTCCATTCTAGTACAGTTATGTTATCTATCTAATACAATCCTAGATATAGTTAACCAAGAGGGCAGAGAAATGCCATTTGATGACTGACAAGGATAAGTAAACAAATAATTTCATTGAATCACTCACCTAGTTCATTACCATGGAACTGGTTATGATTGCAGGTTGAATAACGCCCGACCTGTTTTTTCTCCATCTCTCTGTTCTCGGCTGTATTATTACTGATGTAGTGGCTCTTTTGCAACAAGAGAGTAAATATTGATGAACAAGTTCAGAGACATTGTAACCACAATATTTCCTGTCTCATCTGCTACTTCCTTCATTTCTGACTTTACAGCATTGAGCAGAAATCCATTGAAGTGGTATACAATTGTTGTTCTCTTGCTGTTTAGGTAGTAAGGACTCCATAATCCGGTTGCAAGATAGATACGGAATCTCTCGGGATACAGATATCTTTCCCTGAATATGACAGACTGTTGATTACAGCCGCATTGATCCCCAAGAGTTCTCCATCAATACTTGATGATGTATTAACAAGGGCAAAATACTTTTCGTCGATTATTGATTGTAATATGTTGACCTGCTTTTTTGTTCAATGGAATATTTTCATGTTTCTTTCATTGTTTGTGTTGATCATTTCTGCTTATTCTATTCTCTACTGCTCCACATCTTCTTTCTTCGTGAGTCTGGAGGGTAAGGTTTCTTTACACTACAGAGTTCTTTTAGAGGATCTTGTAAGAAGTCAGGTATTCATTCAGGTGGTGGTTCTGGCATTTTATTCTGGAGTTTATTATCTCTGTAAGAGAAGACTTGTTTAATCAATCTGATTGAACGTAACTCTCCTACAGGACGATAGGTGAATTTTATATATTAACATAATTGTCTAGAATAATGGGTCCAGTGTAGTACTACAACGGATATTCTCACATAGGGGATAATGAAGCTGCGAATGAGTTGATAAACAAAGAAAGAAACAACGGTAATCATGAAATCATCACAAATGATCTCAACGAAGAGAAAATTAAATAAATTAAAAATATAGCCCAAAAATGATTTTAATATTAAAGTGAAATAGGCACTGAATGGAAATTCATATGAAAACATTGCAAACTCATAAACAAAATAAGGATCTCCAAAGAAAAGCTCAATTGCAATATTTTGCTTAGCCACCAGGATGACTGTTTGGTGTAGCACAAGAACATCAACATCATGAATTCGGACATCATTGGTACAATATGTGAAGATCCTGGTAGTTAAATAAACAAGGACCATCTTTTGCTCTATAGTAAATTTGATAAAACCAAACAAGATAGAAAAACCTGTACTGGGAAGCCAAATCTAAGATGTAGACCAATTTTGAAGTAATTGGTAAGGGAATATCTAGTATTTAAAGTAGCCCCCCCGAAGGCATATTACTTTCAAGGAATGGGCGGAGTGTAAAGTAAAGCAGTATGATTTCTTACAAAATAAAACTCAAAACTGTTTTTATTAATCACAAAACATATTAATGGTTCCACTTCATAAAAGGTACCTACTACTTGCAATAAAGTTAACTGAGTTCAATTTTATGTTAGTAATAATGTTCTCGGATTTGCCGAAAATATTTCTATAATATTTTTTTCTACCATTTTACAGTTTTCTTTCACAGGATTCTAATCCATGCTCATCAGGCATAATCCAGTCAGCCTTTTTTTTATGAATACTAGGTTTTCTCCTATATTCATTTTCTATGGGTTCAAATAAAATAACATATTTGGTGGCTCAGATTGTTAATATTAATATATTCTTTGTTCCCTTATAGTTTTACAATTTATCAGGAATATTCTTATTCCTATCTGAGTTTTAATCCTATAAATATAATTTAAAACATAATCTGTCCTAATCAGATCTCTGAATCATCAATTCATAGTAATGACAAAATTATTGAACTTAACAACTCTTGTTTTATAAACACATGAATCTGCTCACCTTTTCAACATAGGCCGTGAATCTCTATAAACTGCCAGTGACCTCCTTTTGTGAGTAACTTCCTGGGTCACCTCTCTCTGGTGACTAGCAGCGTCTCCCTGTCCCTACCGACGTTTCGGATGCCACTACCCTTTCTAGGTCACTATCAGTTTATAAAGAGCTTCACATCCATGTCATGCTAATGACCTGCAAGCTAAGCAGTTGCGACACTTTTTCAATTATTTCCCAATAACTACCACACGTCTGATATTGAAGATTTAACTAGTGCTAGCATTTGACTATAAATTGTTAATAAAATATTTTCTTATCCTAAATCCTTACACTTTCTTCTCCTATAGTGCTCCTATGCCAGGACTTCAGTATTCTAAGAGCACTGAAGGAATGTTCTATGGTCGCCGTAGTGCATGGAATAGTGCTCAAAATTGAAAGTGCTTTCCTCATAGTGGCGAAAAAATATATTGGTTTTGTTGAACAGGTCAACGACTTTTGTACCAATTAATTTTTCTTCAGGTAAATTCTTTTTCATCCACAAATTAATTCAAAGGTCCAGTTCTCCGGTGACATCACTAACTCATAAATTTTTTTAAACAATTCTTCGCTCTTCTGAAAGTCTGTGGTACTAGTTTTGGTCAAGTATAATGGATGTACTTTTGTTAATGCAATGGTTGGGGTATTTTTTTGGGAAAATCTAATATTTAATGATGATTTAAGCGAATCATGATATGGTATAAATTAGTGAATGTCGCTAATACAGTATTCATTATCATTGTCTGATGGGGGATTACTTCTGTGTTTTTGCTTATGATCAAGACATGGAACAGAAATAGTTATTTGTGCAACTAGGGAGCAAAGTGGCACTTTTTTAAACGAGAGAAAAATGTTGACGCACAAGGCTTGCCCAGTGCGTCAATTTTAACAAGTTTAAAAAAGACCCTTTGCTCACGAATTGCACATTATAAGTTACTTTGTCTACAGTTGTTATTTTGGCAATAAAAACAGTTTATACTGGTGGTCGTACTTTTTCCTTGATTTTACAGGAAGGAGATTTAGTACAACGTTGTTGGCTTTTTCCGCTAATTTAGGCGGGGTATTTGACAGGTTTTCATCCTCTGAACTGTCCATATTTTAAAACTAACTACACAAAATATAGCAGTAGTGCTAAACAAGACATCAACACTGAGTAGAAGTTCTCACGTCAAAACTGAGGTTATTTATGAATATTACAAATAACGTAGGTGTATTGTTGAGGAATCGGGATTGCCAACTTCAAAACTCGGCAAACGACAAATACTCTCCGTGTACATACACTGTCAATCATCTTCATGAATAATTACTTCCTTTTTCAACTTTAAAACGTTGTTTTGTTGTTTATTTATGTTATTTTACATGTAAGAATTAATCTAACCTACATACGGAACATTTCCTGTATATTATAAATCAATTCAAATAAACTTAACCTAAATTTCGTTTTGTTCGGTTGCCATTCAGAGTGAGCAAAGTAGTGGGCAAAGTGAAACTGTTGAGAAATCAGCTGTTTTGCAAACTAATTTAAATGAACAAAATGTTACTTTGTCAACAACTGTAGACAAAGTTTATTTTCAATACTATTGCAATGCCTTGTGCTTTATTAATCTGCACTCTTACAGTGTCTTTTCAATAAGAAATGTTTTTTTTTTTTTTTTTAAAATTTTTTTTTTTTTAATTTCGCAGGATAGGTGGAAAATCTTCAAAAGACAAAGGGAGAAATACGCTCTTCCCAATAGTGTGAGATTCTTACTCACTAAAAACCACCTTCCTTCCTGTTAGTACCCCTATCGCGTGGGACAAGGAAACAGGAAAGGTTTTCCATGTACCAAGCTGAGAAGCTCTTTCCATGGGCATAAATTGTAAATGTGGAAGAAAGCAGAACTTTATGTATCTTCGCGAAGGGCGAGGTAAAGACCTGACTTGACAGAGTCCAGTCAGGTAAAACCTCGCGACAGATCATGCAGGAGCCCAGGTTTGGTAGATGTGGCGTGCAAGGTGAAGGATGGGAGTTACCTTACAAATACCTTGTTAGTGAATTTATTGGAGGAGCTACAAGCTACATCTTCTTCTGCTGTCTACTCGATTACTGAAATAAGCGTGCAAGATTAGACTGCATGCAACTGCATCCTGGTGGCGACAGCTTGGGCTCATGCCGCTGCTGTGCACCCTTTGATCTGAAACAGAGCTAGAAAGCAAAGAGGTGGAATTTAGGTATGAAGTAGGCTATGCATGGCTTTATAGGCCCAAACGAGAGATCAAGGTCGGTTGTGCGAATAAGGACAGCGGCCGTCTGTGTTTCTCAAATGTTGTGTCGTATGTACCTAGTGAAGAGATTAGCGTTGATGTTGGGTGTGCATGTGCCCCCTTGTAGAGATTAGCTGATAATCGTTGAATGTGTTGTTTGATGAACGGCACATTTAAGTCTTTATGTAAGGTCCTAACTCTGGTGCACATTGGTGCTTTAGTGATTATTCTCAAAACCTTGTTTTGGAATATCTGTAGCCTGCGCATGTGTGTGTCCCCAGTGTGTCCCCAGACGGGCGCTGCATAGGTGATGACGCTTCTAAGTATAGATAAATAGATTGTGGTGGCTGTTCTCAATTCAAGAGAACTTGTTTTATTGAGCAATGGATATAGTTGTGACAGTGTCATGTTTGCTCTTTTAATTGTGTCGGATATGTGGGCAGACCAAGTCAGTTTCCTATCTAGGATGACCCCGAGGTACTTGACCTGACCATGCCAGTGTATGTCTTCGTTGAATAAGCGTAAAGGAGTATTAATGGTGTGTGAGTTTCTTTTAGAGAGCAAAATCGCCTGGCACTTGGACACATTTACCTTTACTCTCCAGGCTCTAAGCCATGGCTCTATATTGTTTAGTGAAGTTTGTAACCTACTGTAGATCATACATGGTTGCCATGACTGTGCGGATATCGCGGTGTCGTCAGCATATATAGCCACATTGGTGTTATCAAGTGTTAGAATGTCGTTGATGTAGATATTGAACAATACGGGCCCGATGAGCGAACCTTGAGGCACGCCAGCTTGTATTGTCCTCTGTGTGGATGTTGTTTGGTCTACATCAACCATGAACTTGCGGTCTGCTAGGTAAGACCTAATGAGGTGTATCAGCCCGTCTGGGAAGTTGTATTGCCTAAGTTTGTCTATGAGACCACTGTGCCAAACCCTATCAAAGGCCTTTTCAATATCCAGGAAGACTGACCCTGTCGACTGATTACTAATAAGCCATAATGAAGTGTACCTAGTGCCATCTGTTGTTAAATTTCAGAACTATTACACAGTTTCCAGCTATTCTCCTTTGACCTGAAGACACCAGAGGGCTCTGGATTCTGAAAACTTCTAGTAATGTAAGGTATTTGAATATATGTGTAATGAAATAGTTCCAGACCTTACTAGAATTTATCAATGTATTTATTATTCAGTTGTGTTGAGTAATTAGTTCTTAATAAGTAAACAGTTCTACAATTTGGTAAAAAATGTACTAATAGTAGTACTGTTACTAATAAATAAACATTGAATGTGAATTGTGATTCCAATTCACCTTTTCCTTTCAGCACCAACAATGGTAGTAATTAATAATAATAGTATTGTGTTTTCATAAATAATAAGTTAAGTACCTACACCTTCTGTGGCCTTGATGTGGTTTATTGTCGATATCAAAAGATATAAGGATTTTTTTTTAAAGGTAAGTTAAATTTTTGTAGTTAAAAGTTAATTCAATTTGACTAACTGTGGATCACTTTCCATTACATATATATTTTATAAAATGTAAATTCCTCAGTCAATATTTAAATTATTGTCTTAATTGTTTATTAACATATTCACTTGATTCTTGGTGTGTACAATTGTACACAAATGTTTTGAAGTAATGTATTAATTCAAACAGATGTTATCTTGAGTACAAAGCAATCTGGTTACAGTTTTATACATTCTTTATTCATATTCCTACAGTAAGAAACCTCTAGTAAGTAGGTACAGTATATCAATAAATTTTAAAATACGCCTCAATAAACTTAGCCCTACCATCATATGCTATATCTTATCTCGAACTTAAATGTGAAGAATAGTTATGTGAAACAATTTCAAATAAGAAAAACTTCGACCCACTACATTCAAAGTAGTTAAATGTGGAAACAATCCATACTCAATATTCGGAACCAGATTGGTTATAAATATTCACAGATGGATCACAAAACTGCGAATGCTGGCGCATGAATCTATTACAAATTGATCAGTTTTTATAAATGCTTAGGGTCAAATATAACCCGTTTTGATGGGAGGTTGTAGCCATCAATACAAGTTTACAACTATTCCACTTTATACATAGATTGGATAAAGTGGTAATTCTTTTTTAATTCATGATTAATCTTACAAGCTATAATAGCACAATACTCATGACAGCAAAGAGGGAGAAATGCATCGATCATTGAATACGTTAGTTATTGTTTATGGGTAACCAAAATATGTCTTACAAAAATTTTATTTGACCATGATGTTTGAGAGGGGCTGTACTCAAAAGAGCAGCTACTGCAAGATTTTCTTTCAATGGATACCGAGTCATTGCGGACTTCAGGGAAATGAGAAAGCTGATGAAATAGCGGAGGCAGCCACCAATATGCATCCTATACCATCTAAAGAACTACCCCTTGCAGGCTGCATGGCTGCATCTCACAGAATCCTGAGACACAGGTGGGTTGAGCAGTGGAGGAATGAACTGACGGGTCGCCATCTTTACGGACTCCTTAAAGAACCAAACAACACTGTCATCTACAAGAACTTGCCCAGGTCCGTGTCAACATTCGCCTCAAGAGCCAGAACAGGACATATTGTAACACAGTCCTATCTTTTTCGTTTCCAACTTGCTGAGTCGCTCCTGTGTCTTTTATGTCAGATGGAAGAAGAAACCCTACAACACATCCTCCTTGATTGTATCATCAGATTGGATGTCAGAGATGAGCTGAGGAGAAGACTCCAACCTAATTGCACTCTTGGACGGATTCTGACTGATCCCACCTACTGGAGACTGGCTAGCTATGTGTATGAGAGACACCGTGCGGTCGGCATTATCTGAGGCTGGATGCACGCACCATGAAGATGAAGATGAAAATTTCATTTGAATTTTCTCACATATACGTAGTATAGCGAAAGTAATGTGATGGGTCCAAAAATTGATGTCGAGTATTTTGAGGATTATATTAGTTTGAAGTTCCCTGAGTCCTAAAACTTAATTTTTAAATTATTTATGTTTTATGTATAGTACTATTCAACCCAAACATGTTGGCCAATTGTAATAAAATTTGATACGACAGTATATTTGGCCATATCTCAGGACTTTTTGCATTTTTCTTATACATTAAAATTTGGGTGTAGCTGCCTTATAAAAAAACATAAAATTACAATTTTCACTAAATCTGCTTAAATGATTTTGATCAAATTTCCTTCAATTGTAGCATCTAAGGATCCAAACAAAATGTATTTGTTGCTATATCTTCAAACATGTTCTGTTGTTAGTTACTGGTAAAAAACCAAAAAAAAGGTTAGGCTGTTATAAAATATGTAATTTTTCAAAATTGTCTCTTTCAATTTCATGAAAATTTTAAGGAAATGAGAAAATGAAAGTGTCAAACCTGTGGCAATAATTAGAAGTAAAAAATATATTACAGTTTAGGTAAAAAAGGCAGGTCCGACAAAAACAAAAGTGAATCTTGACATTTTTGGTGAAGATTATTTAGTTTAATTCTTGTTTTATTTAGTTTTGGGGATTGGTAATTGAGAAAGTTTATACAATTTATTTGAATTTAGTTTATAGTTTTAGTTTTATAGTTTAGTTTTTAGTTTATTATCTTTTAACAAAATGTAGGCTATTAATGATATTTATTTTTAGTATGTCCATTGCAGGTAAACTAGGCCAAAAGACAATAATGAAAATTAATTGATTGACTTCAGCTGCATAACACGTTTATAAATTATTTGTGCAACATAAAATTCTTCTTCTATTTTTGCTGATTAAACAGATCAAATTACAATGATATTTTTGTGTTCTCTGAATTAGCAGAAAATATGGAAAGCAAACTCAGCAAATGTCAATGTATTACCTCAAATCCAGGTATTAGTCAATGAGCACTCATTGTGTTAATTTTTGTTAATATGTATTATATATCAGTGTTTTATTGTTTATTTAGTTTAAGTATTGTGCAGTGTTGGGATTTGAGTAGCTTTGGCTTAGACAATGCCATCGTGAGTCATGTGAACGTGGTCAGAAATAAAGCAATATTAAGTGTGCCTAGATTAAATGAAAATCAAAATGTAACATTGCTTGAAGCTCCTTGGCCAGAAAAAAACATGAAACTTTATAAAGTTTCAGTTTATCCAAAAAATACAATACAAGTAAGAATAAAATAGCAATACTTATTTTTATTTGGGTTATTTTTCATTTTAGATGTGTGTAATTTATTGCTGGCGTTCAATAAAAAAAAAATAGGCCTACAACAAACACCCTACAGTAGGAAATCAACTATCTGAACTAATTGGGATCAAAAGTAGTTCAGATAATCAAACAGAAAACCAAACTACTTTAAATCAAATGAGTACAAGCGGGGAAACAATTTAATTAATGTAGGCAACAATTTAAATAAGCTAGGACAAATAAATTGTGCCAAAAATGTATTTTAATATAAAAAAATCAGTAATGTATTTACATATAATTTTGTTATCACTAAAAAATGTTCCACAACTTAATATTTCTCTTAGAAAAAGTAATCATGAATTTATTTTGAATCAATTTGATTATCATTCTTCCTTGCAAACAAATAGTTCATTTTTTTCAACAAAATTGTGTGGGCATCATCCTTTCAGCTTCTCATACCATTGTAATGTTTAAATATGTAAAAGCTTTTTTATAACTTTACCCACTTGATCTGTCATCAGAGTGATCTTCATTTATCATCATCATCAGAGTGATCATCATCATCTGAATCACTTTGTGGTATTCTTGAACATAAGTTTTTCATCTTGGTCCATAATTTGTTTTCCAGGGTTATTATTGTATCCTGGATTCAGCATGGTCACACTTAGAAAATCCTCAAATGGTCGGCAACATAACCACAATTTCTTGTAAAACATCGTTTTGTTAGTATCTCTCTGTTGCCTCGTTTTTCTCTTTTTAATTTTTTTCATGTTGTACAACTTATTCCACACCTTTTGTAAGTCTTGAGAATGCACATTCCATGCATATACCATCATATTAGGTACTGTCTTTATTTTTTAAACGGTTACCACAATTTCCTTATTCTTTTAAATCAAACTGATGTAGGACATCCTTCTTGTATATGTGTTTAAATTTTGGACAGTAGCAGGGCCTGTTACACTGTAGGAAACATAATACCAGTGGCGGATCTACCGGGGGGGGGGGGCTTTCGGGCTGAAGCCCCACAAAACCTCTAAAATTTTTTTTGAAAGAATGTAAATTTTATACCAATATAATTAGTAAAATATATTCATTAGCAAGAATGACCTAATTCCACTACTACGTCTTCAATTGTATGATATCCGTTAACGTTTTAATACTTTGTATAATGTGTTACATTGCCTGCAATCAATCAACATAAAATATTTTGATTTTTGTGCCCGCTCCATTTATCTAGTTTCATTGAAACGATACGTGCACTATCGAAGACGCGCATACAGTGACTCAGCGGTTAAACTAAACGTGTTATTGTTTGTGTTGTGGAAATGTCTAAACGTAAACAGACAAATATTTCATGCTTCTTCAAGAACCCAAAGAAGAGTAAAAGTGAAGACGTTCACATGCAAGATGGCGCCGGCGCTGGTCCATCGACAAGTCTGAAAACCTTTAATATGAAACACACGTTTTTACTCCATAAAACAACGTTAAACTACTGTTTTGGTCGCTTCATTATATGAAAGTCCTTTCACAAAATTTTCCCCCGTTCAGCCCCCCAAAATAAAATTCTAGATCCGCCACTGCATAATACTGAAATTTTTATCAATAACCTTTAATACCTCGGTTTCTAGATGGCATGGTATATTGTCTAGGATGTGTAAGACTTTCCAACTCTTATTTAGAGAAAACTATAAATAACATCAAGTTTGTTATGAAATCATTTTATATCTTACTTCCCTCAGGAACTAACTCACAGCGGTAAGGACTAGGAACTCTAGCTGGACCTAGATCTTGCTTCATGTAGTCTTGGGTTGATTCTCTCTTTTTTATCAGTTCTCTTTTAGCGAATTCTAGTTCTTTTCCAACTCTAATACAGTAGAACCCCTCTAATCTGCCCTCACTCCGGTTAATCCGACCGTGCTCGAGCTCGCGATAGTGTTCCGACTTGTCGATGACTCACGGCCCGTCTGGCGCCATTCATCCGGTTTGTTATCGCTTTCCCGCTTCAGTGCTGTGTCATCTCTCGTGTTGTATCTATTGATTTAGTACTTGCAGTGTTTATATATAGACTTTTAAAAGTTTATATATCACTTATTTCACTTAAAAAAAAATCTCTTTATACATTTTTGTAATAAATATTGACTTTTTTCGGATAATCCGACATTTTTTGCGTTCCGACCATGCCCCCAGTCCCGAAGGTGACGTATTAGAGGGGTTCTACTGTATACTTAAAAGTTAGGGCTAGACTTCTTTTTTAAAAGCTGTGATGATCAAGGTTTTTTTTTCTTTTAAACAAAAAGGAAACAATTATATCAAACTCATTTATTCCTTTTTCTTTAAAAACCATAAAAACATGGCATCTTCTAGTTTTTCATCTTTTGGTGTTTTTATTGCTTTTTGTTTTTTAGATCCATCTCCACTATAGTTTATGAGCAAACTTCAAAATTGTTTCTTCCTTAGTCCTTATGTAAGAATTTGTAACTTTACAAATATTAAAAATCTTTGAAAGAGATGATCCGGACTCAAGTTCTTCTAATCTGTTAATTTCAGTTTTTTCTTGATTGCCAAGATATTAGTTATTTGTGCAACTAGTGAGCAAAGTGGCACTTTTTTAAACGAGAGAAAAATGTTGACGCACGAGGCTTGCCGAGTGCGTCAATTTTATCGAGTTTAAAAAAGACACTTTGCTCACGAACTGCACATTATACTTTGTCTACAGTTGTTATTTTGTGACAAATAAAAAATATACTTCAGCAGTAACACAATTTAATAAAACATTAATTTAATACAACAGTGTTCAACCTCACGTCAAAACTGAGGTTATTTATGAATATTACAAATAACTTAGGTGTATCGTTGAGGAAACGGTATTGCCAACTTCAAAACTCGGCAAACGAAAAATACTCTCCGTGTACATACACTGTCAATCATCTTCATAAATAATTACTTCCTTTTTCACCTTTAAAACGTTGTTTTGTTGTTTATTTATGTTATTTTACATGTAAGAATTAATCTAACCTACATACGGGACATTTCCTGTATATTATAAATCAATTCAAATAAACTTAACCTAAATTTCGTTTTGTTCGGTTGCCATTCGGAGTGTGCAAAGTAGTGGGCAAAGTGAAACTGTTGAGAAATCAGCTGTTTTGCAAACTAATTTAAATGAACAAAATGCCACTTTGTCAACAACTGTTGACAAACATAGTTTTTTTTATTCACAGATACCATTTTGTTCTTCTTAGAACACAAAATATTGTTGAGTCAAATGCTTTAAAATAAAGTAATTTACAATTTAAAACCACATAACAACTAGAAAATAATAATGAATATTTGACACAAAATCCAACAATTGAATAGAAAAAGAAGAGAGGTGAAAAGAGGGAGGGAATGCCAGGGTCCTCCTTCAGTTACTTCCTAACTCTTCTTTCTCATTTTTACATATCTGTCTTCCTTAGCTGTTCATCTTTATTCTTAAATTGCAATTCTCTTTGCTTTCTATCATAATGTATATTTATCATTATTATGTAATTGAGTACGTGGTGTCTCAACTTACCGTCATATTACTTGATCAACAATCCGTTTCCCTGCGGAAGGAACTGCTAATAAATAATTTATTTTATTGTATACGTAAACAATCAGTTATAGATTACTGTAAATATAAAACTGTAATAACACAGCCTATTATTATTGTGCTATTTACTTCTTTCACAAGGCTATGAGCTATTGGTATACTTTTTCAGGTCCTTATGTAAACCAAGGAGCCTTATAAAATCGCGTGGATGTTTGTCTCTGACTGTTAACAACCCAATTTGAACTAAAACTATAAGTCTGATTTTAATGAAACTTTCCAAAGTTGTTTATTGGCCGTTTCCAAAACCAAGTAAATACAGCAACCATTACTAAACCATTTTTGGAATAATTTTGTGGTTAAATATTGTGTGGTGTAAATTAAATGGGAGCTTGCCCTGTTTATGAATATGTATTCAGTTATCTTTAAGTTTTCAACATTGTGGCACAGGAACGCCGCATACCTTGTATTCCTTTGGTCTGCCCCTTCTACTTAACTAGTTGGAAAACTCTGAAAATTGATTGTGTAAAAACATTAAATAAAAGTGTAAAAAGGGTTTTTAGGATTATTCACTAAATTTATAATTTTTCGAGTCACATGGTTTTTTAATTGAACTAATTTAGTTATTAGTAATAAGAAATACATTGATTAATTTCTATGTTTATGTAACAAATTTTTATCAGGAGTATGCAAAAAAATTACTGAGTGTCTGAAATATGACCATAAACAATTTTGATTTAAATATTTAAAAATATCAGCTGTATACCTTGTGTGAAATGTCATATAAGTATTTTGCAAGTTAAGAGTCAATTTGTTTTGACTAAACCTATCGTTAACTCAAGTAGTACTGCATCTACTTTTTTTGTTGTAAAGAGACTTAACTAAAACTCTTTATCAGTACAATAGTAGTGATTACATTATGCGACATAAACTTATATTGTTGTTATTATCTACAGACAGTAGGTGACTGTTCCACTGTACAATCTGCGGTTAGTTCAGATGATGACTCGAGAGGAAAACTTTACGTCCTGGATGCTGGGTTCAACATCTGCGAACCTAAAGTCATTGTATATGATTTGAGAACAAATAAAAAGGTAAGAGAAACACATTTATTATTTATTGCACAAGTTATTGCGCTACATTTTACTAATAGCTATATGGTCTCTTCCGTATCTGCAGGTCACATAATTTTCTATTCCGACCCTTCTAAGTTCTACAATGCCTTGATAGAAACCCTGTCAGCATTTCCAACTTATACTCTTGACCCACGCTTCTTCCCCACCGGGTTGTTGTAATGGAGGGAGTGTGATATTCCCTCTTCTGTTTACTGATACCTTTCTGTCTTGTCTTCCCCTGTTTGTTGGTTGTTTTTTTCTATCTGGAGTGTGATTTCTTCTGAGTGGCCTGTTTGACATTTCTTTACTAGGTTTATTATCTCTGCATTCTAGAGGATATCTCAACAAAGAAGAGTTCTTTCTATACTCCATGGAGTCATCATGGAGGGCATTCTCCATTTTATCAACATGTTGAGTTGCGGTGACAACTCACAGAAGCTTGTTTTCATTTCACTCTCCATGTTTTTGTCATGAGCAGATGGTCTACCTTGCCAAAGCCCTGATCAGGTAAGACTAAATATTGTAATATCCAAGAAACTCTGTATTCGGCACGTTTTGAACGATGCCATTCACCCCATCAGCTTGGTACGCTTTACACTTTAGGATCTGGCTGTAAATATAAGAAACAGAATAAAAAGGGGAGGGATGAAGACATAGTTAGGGCCGTTAACGTTAAAAAGGATCAACAGAATAAATTAAGAAAGATACATCTGCATGGAAGTGGGAAGTAGTTTACGTCACAGGAAACAACATGAAGGATAGAGATTTAAGGAAGGTGTTTGCAGTGGTTGCCCATTGGGCGATGGGTATCTTGGTATTTACATTATCATTATTAAAATTGCCATTTTTTCCAGATAACCGATACTGTACTCTCTGGTGTATCACCATCACGACTCCATTCCATTGTAGTGGACACAGCATCACCTCAAGGTATAAGAGCATACATCGGTGATCCTGGTGATGGTTTTCTGATTGTATATAATGCAAATGATAGACACTGGTGGCGAGCCAATCTAGCTATTCCTTCAGGCGCTAGGATAAACTACATTCCATCATACGATATGGTCATGTCTATGTCTAGAACAGAACCTAAGCTTTACATAACTTCTGATGAAACTGACAAGTTGTTCTCATTGACGCTCTCAGAAATTAGAAGTTGTGAAAATCCTGCCGCTGTATTCTGTGACGTAAGTATTGAGTTTAGTTGAAATATTTATAAGACTGCAGTTTAAATTAAAAAATGACTGATGTAACTATATCAGTAGAAATTAATATAATTATTTCTAAGCATATTTTTTGTTCTACACACAGGTTAGGGTCATTAATCCTCATATTTGACTAATATTGTTACAGCTGAATTTGAAAATATCATAATTTTGTTTGTTTCTTATGGCAACTCATTCCAAATTTTGATTTTATCTGTCATAAAGTCCTGTAATATGGCAAAAATAAGCCCACACACTAAATTTGATTAGGCAGGCATCATTCCAAAAAACTACAGTACTCTAAAAGGCTCGCATATATTGAGTACAGGTGTGACAATCCTAGGTTCCTGGCTGGATCTACACCTTTCTTCATGTTGTTTTGGGTTAGATCTCTCTCTTCCATCTTTCCTAGCAGGTCTCTCTTGACCAACTCTTGTCCTCTTCCAAACCTAAGCTTATTAGAGTATTCAAGGGCTAGGTGTCTTATTTTTATGTTCTTTTCTTCCTTTTCCTTATAAGGCGATAAAGACCAGAAATTTTTCGCTATTAAAACAGCAAAGAAAAAATAAATTAAAAAATTACTTGTTCCTTATGAATTTTTAAAACCACACCTCTCGTTTTTCATTAATTATTGAAGTACCATCATTTAATTATCAAAAATTTGTTTCAGAGCACCAAATACAATGCAACAACATTGTCAACACACTTGGAAGGTTCCAAACTAGGGAAATCTGTAGGCCTAACTGTAGACCTGCGCAATGGAGTTTATTACTACCTACCACATGATTATGCATGTATGCGTTGGGATTCTCGTCAACGTATGCGTGCTGAAAGTCATGACGTCATACTACAATCAGCTGATCGACTACCTATTGTTAATCAGCTGTTCACCGATTTCCAAAACCAGATCTGGGCGCTGTTAGGAACTCAAAGTCAAAGCGGAGAACATTGTTTACAGCTTAGGAAGCCTAATTATTTGCCAGTTTTGTATCCGTGAGCCAATCTGGTTTTAATTTATTTACAGTAGTACCGTACAACTTAGACAATGCTGAAGCTTTAGTATCGAGTCAAAAACTGCAATGTTTTACCTTAGAACCTCTCAAATTTGTAATTTTAAGATATTGTTTTAATTAGTTTACCAGTGTTTAAAATAGATAATGCCATATCAAAAAAAAAAATAACTAAGTGGATGGTAGGGGGCCTACTGAATAATAAAAATATTATTATAAAAATCATATATGTAATTATTGTTAAATATAATTTTTTAATTTCTAAACCAAAGTTGTTAAAAATATTTGTATTGCGCAATTACCTAAGTCTAAAATTAGCTAATTATTTAGAGATATTATAATATGCTCCCTCATTTGTTTTGCTTAAAGGCAAAAATCCTATCGGTTGTCATCGCGTTATAAAAAAAGAACATAAAATAAAGAACACCTCAGAATAGAGACTGTACATAAAAGATGAAAGAGAGGGCTCTAACACAAAACAAAATGAAGAAAGTTGTAGATCCAGCTAGGTATCTCGGCATTGTCTAACCCGTACTTTTTTTAAATCCAAAAGATATCATTTTATCTCATATTTTTATGAGCAATCGTAGATCATACAAGACCAGTGGATCCACAGCCTTTTACATTGCACTACTGTAAGAATATAACACCTGTCTTCAATTCAAAAGCTCACTATATTTCAATAACTTTTCAAATATTTACAAGTTATATTAAACTTTTACAGTTAAAAGTTAAAACATTATAAACAAGTTGAGGGGGGGTCATCATGGTACTTACTCAGCCTCATTATACAAAGCAGATCCTTTAAATGTAATGCCTAAAAGTTGAATTCTTCGGCCTTGTAGCAAATGTTAAATTGTATTGGTAGATCAAGGGGTCTTATCCAGTAGGATAAGTTTGTTGTTACACAGGTTTTTGAACCTTGTATATATATATATATATATATATATATATATATATATATATATATATATATATATATCACTACTTTCTTGAAGTCGGCTTTATGGATAGTTGTGTATACAGTCAATGACTACATAAATACTATAAGACACGACATGGCCATGTTAAATATTCTACGCTTATTCTTGAGTTGTCCAATACCCGCTAGGTCGCTCTGCTAGAGAATCTGAAGTTGATGTGACTGGCGCTAGGTGGCTCTACGGTCAAACAATGTTTCAGGCGGGTAAGAGAAAACGCACTGATGCCACATATGGGACCAGAGATGCGAGGGAAGGTCGAGAATCGCTTATCTCAGCGCACGAACTGACAACACTGACTATGCTGACGGAAGTAAGTGAGAAGGTTTGTGAGAGAGAGGTCAACAGTTGTACAGTCTCAACCAAGTGGGATGCGTACAGTCAAGCACCTGCTGCTAGCGCTTTCTGATAGCTGTGTGTCAAACTTGTGACGAACAGCACCCGTAAAGCGTAGACTATTTCCCTATCCTATGTCGTGTCTTATAGTATTTATGTAGTCATTGATACAGTATATTAAAAAGTTTCTACTTACTGTGCTCGTGTTAATATCTCGGATCTGGTGGGCATCAAAGGTTAAATATGTAAAGTAGCCTTGACTTGTTCTCATAACTATATGAATATAAAATTTTCTTGTGAAATCAAAGTTCTAAATTATATTTTTGACAATAACTTCATTATTTGTCATCGTAGAGAGGAGATGTTGGTACCATTACATGCAGAATTGAAATCTGCAAATTGTTATCAAATTTAGTGTGTTGTAACTTGAATAAAATTCGAGAAATGAACGAAAAATTTTAAAATGTCTGTTATTGTTACATTTTCAATTAGATTTCCTGAGTTTCAATTGGGTTTCTATAGGAGTACACCTGATATACCTCTAATTTCATGTTCCTATCTTATGTTTAAGTACAGAAGACAACGATGACAAATTGACAGCATGGCGATATTCACTTTTTGGTTTTTTGAAGTCATGAAAGGAATCAAAAAATGGAGGTTGAGTTTTTTTGCGATTAACAAACTTAACCTATACTTAGGTAACTACGAGATACGAATCATGACATCAAGTTCTTCGTAGTATGTATAAGCAATGACTACATAAATACTATAAGACACGACATAGGATAGGGAAATAGTCTACGCTTTACGGGTGCTGTTCGTCACAAGTTTGACACACAGCTATCAGAAAGCGCTAGCAGCAGGTGCTTGGACTGTACGCATCCCACTTGGTTGAGACTGTACAACTGTTGACACAGCATAGTCAGTGTTGTCAGTTCGTGCGCTAAGATAAGCGATTCTCGACCTTCCCTCGCATCTCTGGTCCCATATGTGGCATCAGTGCGCAACTGAAACATTATTTGACCGTAGAGCCACCTAGCGCCAGTCACATCAACTTCAGATTCTCTAGCAAAGAGCGACAGCTCCACACCCTAGCGGGTATTGGTCAACTCAAGAATAAGCGTAGAATATTTAACATGGCCATGTCGTGTCTTATAGTATTTATGTAGTCATTGGTATAGGTGAGGAAAAGGTAGATAATTGCCAGTTTTGTAATAGTTAAAAAAATTTATTCACGAAAATGCACTTGTAGTTGGGCCAAGAACGGATTTTTATTTAATAGTCACATCAAGTTTTGAAATAAAGAAAGAAAAAAAGGGCTTATGGTATATTTTCCCATACAAATCCATCAGGGCCACTCTCTGACAATTAAATTTGGTTTGGCACCGCTTCTCACATTTATCCCCGTTAAGTATAGTTAATTTTTTTTACCGATTTCAGTTAATATCTGACTTTTATGTTAATTATATCTACATGCCTACTTAACCCTAGATTACTACTCATAGTTCATTGTTACGTGATCACTACTCATTCGTAAATTTTACTACTTACTGTTTTTATTTTTATTATTATTTTTTAAACTTTACTTTAGTGTTGATTATTTTTTATATTAAATCCTTTATTGTTTTTAAGTGTTTATAAAAATATTTAACAATGAACTCCTACATATTTTAACTGTATAAAAATGTCTTTTACCACCACTACAAAAAGTACGTTTAAAAAATAATAATAATAATCTGGAAAAAAAATCGAAAAAATATAAATATTATTTTATTGGAAAAATTAATCGGATATTCATAAAATACATCATTTATAAGTGTTTAATTTATATAAAAAGAGAAAAATGATTTACAATAAGTTCATTAGGTAGAATGCCAAAAATGCCAAAATTAGAGAATCACTGAGAATGCTTCACTGAGAATCACATTCCTTGCAGTGATTAATATACACTTAGTAGTTAAATCAAACACTTTGAACTCTAAAATCACTATTTACACAATAAACTATTTTTTACAACACTAAAAACTAACAATATAAAAACAATAATTTACAAAAAGACACTTAATAGTTAAAACTTTCGCAAACACTATTCTTTCGTAAAATATACGACGCGAGCTTGAGTACGGTAATAACGGTTCAACTTTGAGATTAGCCGAGGAGACAGTGGCCTCTATTCACAATGGCAGAAAGGTAAACAAAAAGACAGAGCGTGTCCGTCTTTTGTCTACGAGTTCTCCGAAATTTACAAAGGGCGGGTCGTAATTTTTACGAATGAGTAGTGTTCTAGGGTTAAAATTTGATTGGTATCTGCTCTCAAAAATGTCAAATCTAACATTTAAAAAATAAACAAAACATAATATAAGTTCTACGTAACTATTACTTTCATACAGGTTCACTAGATGGCAGCACTAGTAAAGTACTAATACACGAATTTTAGCATTTAATAGATAAGTGCTGCTATCTGTATGACCTCCCAAGAAGGTTCAATGACTCCAGCAGTGTTTAACTAGAATTCAAGTATTTTTCAAAAGGGAAACCAAATAGCGTGTTTTTGCTTCTTTAAAAAAATATTTCAATTAAAGTACAGTTTTTCAAAAAATAAATAAAACATTCTTACAGCTTGTTCTTGTTAACAAAACACACTACAATATTCATACATCAAGATGTACCAATAAATAATACCATGGCTAGGCCTACTGTAAACAGGGACACCATTCGCAGAGAGAAATAATAAAAATCCTAAGGGTGGTCCATTTCACTCCAATATCACTATTACTAGTGTTATGGTACAAATTAACTACTATTTCCTTACATAAATATTTCAATATATTTGTATTACAGAACTAATTATTGAATTTTTTTAAACACATTTTTTATATACAGTGTGTCCCATGAAGGTAGTCCAAGATTTGACTTGAGAACAGCTGTTATTTTAGGACCAAAAATGTTGCATAAATCTTTTTTAGATAGATATAAAACAATACCACAAAAAATGTTAAAAGTAAATATTTTGCATGTAAACAAAATAAAACACAGTTTTTGTACTATTAGACTATCTTATTGTTATTAACATCTGTTAATTTAAAAACAGCTGTTATATTTTGTTGAATATTTTTTGAATTGTACTCTACCAAACAAATATTTGGATTAGTTAATATATTTTTATTTTTTTTAAATCGTGGCTTTTTCACAACAGAGTATAAAGTAATGTGATATAATGATCTTAAAGCAAGATGACAATGCAAACTATGAATCATCATAATATATTAACGGTAGGCTATTAGGGGCACAGAACTACTGGAAACTGGAATTGTAATGAAAAATACAGGAGGCAACCTGATGTGGATATGGAACAAAGTGATTGTTCTGCTTTGCTAAAATCTCTCACTAAAAACACTAGTGTGACCTTGATATTTTAATGGTTTTCTTTATTACTAACCTAAAATTGAATAAAACTAGTAAAATGTCTGATGTACTCAATAAAAATAAGAATCTAACAGCTCAAAAACTGTTTTATTTTAAACAGCCGACATTTTGTTTGCATGTAAGATTATGTGATATTGTGAACATTTGTGGTATACGTTTATATGCCAAGTGTCCTAAAAGTCCCCCTCCCTATTTTTTTTTATTAATGGAAATAGACAGATTTGCTTTGGGGAAAGTTTAGATAACCAAAGGAGGAGTTTTTTGAAATATCAACATTTTCAACCCTTACCCCAAAAATGGGGTAGTTTGGGAGTAAGTCATGAATTTTAAATAGCAACCCCTATTGAGTGATATCTTATTTTAAAGGTCTTTTAAAAATAAGAATAATGGCGCAAACTAGAGGTCTCTAAGTTCATCCTACACAACATAGCGACCAATCGAATTGTGAATTTTACGTTAATAATTACACCGGAAAAGTTACGAAATGTACAACAAGCTTTTGAGTCCAGAATGTATTTCTGCCAAGAAGTAAATGGTAGCCATTTCGAGAACTTAATCTGAGCTAAAAAATACAAGGTAAGGATCTTACCATCATTTTACCAACATAGAGCAGTTTGTAATGTAATAAAAACAACCGGAGTTTGTAGGTTAACATTCACAATTCGATTGGTCGCTATGTTGGGTAGGATGAACTTAGAGACCTCTAGTTTGAGCCATTATTCTTATTTTTTAAAGGCCTTTAAAATGAGGTATCACTCAATAGGGGTTGCTATTTAAAATTCTTGACTTACCCCCAAACTACCCCATTTTGGGGTAAAGGTTGAAAATGTTGATACTTCAAAAAAACTCCTTCTTTGGTTATCTAAACTTTCCCCAAAGAAAATCTGTCTATTTCCATTAATAAAAAAATAATAGGGGGGGGACTTTTAGGACACTTGGTATAAAAAAATTCATGCAAAATTTTAACCAAATCGGTCTAAAAACAACTGTTTCACTACAAATCATACATTGCAACACCTTCATGTATGAAAGTAACAAAAATTACAAAATTTATATTGTCCACCAACAATTACAAATTTTGTCATTTTTTTTTTTTTCAGTAAATCAGGGCAGGATCTAGACAACTATGTCAACCATTTATGAAATTTCAACATTTAGTTGAAAATTTGTTTGTTTACGTAAAAATAAACCATTTTTTTAAAAATTTAAAAATAGCTCACTTCTTGATTGACAAATTCTTGCATATGTTCCATAGAAAGTAGGTAAAAATTGACAATTAAAAAAAAATTACTCTTCGACCATTTCTCATTAAATCATTAAATTACAATGATTTAAATTTTTCGAAAATGTACAACTGTGATCGTAAAAATGATTTTTTTTTTTGCATATTTGACCACCGATTTCCAGTTTATAGACACATTATTTGTTCAATTTTTGTTATGATCTTAAAAATTTTTACCCCGTTTGTTGCATTATTAGCGAAAAAAAAATCTTAAATTCAAAAATTCGATTTTTTTGAGGTTAGGAAGTAGTCATAATGTTACTATACCCTATCATTTCAATGGTTCCTTTATTTCAATTTCCGAGAATTAAAATTTTTATTTTTTTAAAAATTTTCTACGATCCATAGAGCAGGATATATTTAAAAAATAGTAAAATAATGCACCAATAATGCACTTTTATGCACTTTTTCAGCGGAACTCCAGTCCGATTTTGCTAGTTTCACAAAAATTCATCTTCCAGATACATTACTTTTATATTTTAATTCCCCTCTACTAAAAGTACAAAGGTAGCTTATATATTTCAGTCAGACTGCCCTCAAGCTGGGGCCGATCTCTATATCATAGAACTAGTGTTGAGTTCAACCAGGGCCGGATTTCTCAATAGGCCCTGAAGGCCCGGGCCTAGGGGCGCAAGCTCCCAGGGGGCGCACGGCCGAGAGAATTTTTTTTTTTTTAATATCTAGAAATAAAAATAAATAGCCATAACTTAACATATTTTTTGAATTGATTACAAAAATATCATTCTGATTTTGAAGTTCATGGGAACAAATAATTGTTGGTAAAGTTAAACTATTTTTCAACATTACGCATCAACTTCGTTACAACATAGGCTTGATATAATTTCTTAATAAAGGTTTTCGGGGAAGTAACTTTATCCAGACTAGGGGGGCGGAAAAAATTATTGGGCCTAGGGGCGCCAAAATGCTAAATCCAGCACTGAGTTCAACATTCACCTTAACTCTTGGCTATAGTGTTTTAATTAATTGTTCTACATTTTTCATTTATCAAGATGTTTCTTCTAGGAAATCGTATAGCCTACAATTATTTCAACATCTTATAACTATTATACATCTTACACAGTGTAAGAAGCAGAACTAGAGATCACCTGGGTACGATGATCCTAGGTTCCAGTTCCGAAGCCTCGAAGAGTAGATTATTCCCTGAAACTAAACAATCGCATATCAGGTTAATATCTCAGCAAATAAGCGGGGTAAAAACATTGCACAAACTTTCTATTCATCCATCTTCAACACAAATAAAAACCAATTTAAGTTATCCTTCATTAAAAATGTCAGATCGGCAATTGTTAAATGAAAAAAAAAAAAATGTAAATAAATAGGGACTAAAGTTGTGCCCTAAATGTGCCCTTAGCGTTTTTGCAAAGTTTTTAAGACGCTGGTCAAAAATCGTTTACGTGTTTAAAATTTTACACATGGTTTTTATCTCATTACTATTCTCATTAAAATAAAATTTCAACGAAATCGGTAAAGCTGATTTTTAGAAAATGCGTTTTTTTTTTTATAACACCTCAATTTCCAATTTTTTTACGATTAACTGGCGACCATTACGTTTTATTTGGGCCCTTAGTGGGTACATTTGATCAAAATTGAATCAAAATCATATCTGGATAATTATTGAAATACAAATTATGTTTGGAATTACAAGAGTTATTTTCAAGATAGATTTTGAAGATTAACCAAACCCATGTAGAATTAAAAAGAAAATCAAATTTGATCAAAGTGGATTTTTCAGCTAACCGGACAATCTTATAAAATACAGACAAAGGAAATCATTCAGACTTTTTACAAAAATAACTTTGTCCACTCAGATAATCCCCCCAAAAAAAATCAAGTAAAGTTAAATTAGGGATTGAAAGAAAATTCCCCAAAACCACAATAAAACACCAACAACACAAAGACTGTATAGTTTACAATCTTGTTGAGCACTGTGGTGAAATTCACAATAATGATTCGAATTTGCCCCTAACCACAATCACTAGGAACTTTAAAATAAAACACAATTATCTGATTAATTGTTCTTTATTAATTATTTCAACTAAATGCCCTGATGTACATTTCGATAACATGGTTATCATCATCGGAGGGTCTTGCTTATAAACTAAATCGAAACTTACATTTCTACTAATGAAATAAAATTGATGATGATAACCATGTTATCGAAATGTACATTTAGTGGAAATAATTAATAAAGAACAATTAATCAGATAATTGTGTTTTATTTTAAAGTTTCTAGTGATTGTGGTTAGGGGCAAATTCGAATCATTACTGTATAGTTTGTTAACCTTGTGTACACTTCAACAGCACTGCTATCATCTTCATAGGTACAATACACACTAACCTTAATAACTACAATTACTACTGCAGGGAAGCGTTCCTTCGCTCACTGGAATTTATGAAATTAAAAGTAATTCGTGAAATAAGTTTTATCTAGATCAAACAAGGAGAGAGATAGATTCAAAGAACATATGTATCAAGTATAATTGGACGGAAAAATCGAGTGTAGCTGAAGATGCAATCTCTACTGATTTCGTCTTGAATGTAAAATTGAAAAAATAAGTAATCAATAACAGATTGCTAGGTAGCTTTGAGAGCATCTATATTTGTAAAGCTGAAGGATTCACACCGTTCACCCGCACATAAAAGAGCTGCTTTCAATTCTATGGTTCACCGGTTAATAAGATCACCTTTGTCTAAAGAACATTACCAAAAAGAGCTTAACTATATTTATGGTGCTGCAATTTTCAATGGATACCCTAAAGAATTAATAGATAATATAATAAAAAAAGCAAAATTCAAGAAAATGAAGGAAGCAAGAAGTATGCTACCCTTGTAAGTATTAAGCCTCGGCAACTGCTTTTGCTCCTCCAATGTCAAATGTTGTGAAAAAAAAAATCACTAAATAAACATGCAAATTTAAATATAGCAATGTCTGCCGAAAATAATCTTTATAAGATCTTGGGAAATCCAAAAGGAGCATGGATAAATCAGGAATTTATTGTATACGTTGTGAAATGTGTCCGAAAAGATATGTAGGCCAAAGAAAACGGAGCATTAAAACAAGAACCAAGGAACATTTTGCTCATTTCAAATATAATAGGCCTGATAAATCAGCTATGGCTAAACATTGTTTAGATGAAGGGCATTATTTCAAAAAAGAAGATTCTATATTGTTAAAGAATGTTGTGAAATTAAATACAATGGATGCTTGGGAAACTTTTTATATTAATAGGCACCAAAACGTAATTGTAAATAATGAACCAAGACCTATACAATATTCTATATTAATGTAAAATATAATGTATAATGTTAAATGCAGGGTTAGTTCATTATCTTGTTTTAGCTATATGTAAAATCTTAAGTAGTTAAACTGACACGAGACGCGTACTATTGCCTTGGCAGTGTAAAATAGTAAGCCACGCCTCCTTCAGTTTGTATAAATATGGGGTTCAGCGCAACATTAGGTTCAGTTATAGTTTAATTAGTGTAGCTCATGTATCACTGAAGAGGACGACCTTGTCGTTGAAACGCGTCAGATACATAAACGTATTTTTTATGGGAATTGTGTTCACGCTTGTTTATTATCCTGTTTAAGCTGTAGGTAATTTGTTGTTGAATGCGGGTAAAGGGCCTTTTTCTAGTTCCTTGTTGAAGCCAAGATATTAAAATAATAATATCAATCGTTATTATTCGTTAGTTTATTTTTCATACTATGATTTTAAATGTTACACCACTACATAAGTTAGATTTATTTTTATACTTTTATTACCAAAATATGTACATATTTTTCATACCATGTATACCCATTGACATGAAGTATGCCGAGGGGATCAGGTGACGGACGGGGGGGGGGACCCTTCGCTGCAGTAGTAATTGTAGTTATTAAGGTTAGTGTGTAATGTACCCCTGAAGATGATAGCAGTACTATTGCAATTACGAGAGGTCATTTTTCAAGTAAGAACCGTTTGCGCATAGCAACCGCGCAGGCTGTCACGTGACGCCCGCTCAAGGTTAGCCACTCTTGCCCAGTCCCCAACTATGCAGTCAGTTGATTTCATGTCTCTGCCACTGTTGGTTCTATCGTAACACTGCTTTGTTTGTCGTCATGTTAATCAATAAACCCGCCGATTGTGACTTTCTGCCAAGAGGAATGATGAGAGATATTGCGAAACACTAACCAAGCTTAGGCGCGCTATTCAAAACTGCCGGCGGGGACTTCCGTCTAGCGGCGTCGTGCTGCTTCACGATAACGCTCGGCCTCACGCTGCAGCAATGACCAAGACGCAACTGGCCAACTTACTGGAATTACTGGACCATCCCCCCTACAGCCCTGACCTGGCACCATCAGACTTTCATGTGTTTCCTAAACTCAAAGGACATCTTGGTGGAAAGCGATTTGAAAATGATGACGTGTTGAATGAAACTATTACTAACTGGTTAAATGCTCAGGCGGCAGAGTTCTATGATGAGGGGATCCAAAAGCTAGTGCCACGACTTAACAAATGCTTAGATGTATGTTCATACTTAAGTTTTTGATACAATTTATGTTCAAAAATAAAATCGTTGTTACTCCACAAAAAAAAAGGTTCATTAAAAAATGACCTACGTACATAAGGTAGAATAAACATAACTAATCAGTCTTTGTGTTTTATTATAGTTTTGTGGAATTTTCTTTCATTGTACATTCACCAGAGTGCTCTAGTGATTAATTACCACGAAACAGGTTGTCGATGACACTGTTTTATCACGAATTACCTTTGAAAAACTCCTCTTTTATCCAAGCTATTGAGAACTGTTGTCATGAAAAACTTAAACTCTTTAGATTTCATCAGGTTGTCGTATCCACTGTCGTCTTCCTCTGTTATATTTTGATCTAAAGCAGTAAACAAACTTTCAGGATTAGCAAAATAAGCAGTGGCTAGTGAAATACATCGTGTAATCTTCTTTGAAATTGTCTTCAAACTGTTGTTTGGTCAAGTTACGAGAGATCCCAAGACTTGACAATGTATCGTTGAACGTCTCTAAATAAACGTTTAAAAGTTCGTCCATTCTGTTCAGTCGTACGTCTAAATTAACACCGGTACTGAAAAAATATTGCAAATCACAAGTCGGAGGAGCGAACCTACAAACTTGAAAGTCGATCAATCTAACCTCACAAACTTCACCAGATTCGTATTTGAACATGATGTTATTCACGTGAAAGTCACCGTGATTCAGGACTTTAAAAGCGTCCCTTTTAGAAAGGTTTTCAAAATATTTTGAAATTCGTTTTGCAATAATCGGTATACACGCAGCGTACTGTTGAATTTCTGGCCATGTAGATATAACTTTCCCTAATATTGTAATGTTTTTCTCGAAGAAACCAATAATTGGATTGTTGGTGGTAAACATTTCACGACTTATTGTATCTATTAGTTTTGGATCGTTCTGATGAATTAAAACCGACCCAGCGTGGAACTTAGCTAATGCTCGTAACGCCAACACACAATGTGGATAATCTAACAAAGCGGCAACTTGGAATCCTCGTCCGCTTAGATCCTCCATGACCAATGAATCCGCTTTATAGAGATATAATTTGGGTGCTATTTCACTATTTAAGTATTGCTCTATTTTTTGTAACACTCTATATACTTCAGTTTCCTTATCGCCGAGACTTCCAGCGCAAGCAGTAAGTAACTTTTTTATTATGTAACTTCTCGCCTTCACTTCGTTAGTATTGTGCTTATACCAGACTTCAACTCTATATACTGTACTTGTAAAATTTTTACCTTTTTCGACTGCACACTTTGCTTTGTAATCAATTACCTCGAAATCTTTTCTAGAGTTTGTTTCGTCTTCAACACTCTCTTTCAAAACTAAACCAAAATAGTCTTGATTCAACCATTCTAAGCTGTTCTCCATTATCTGCAAATTAAACACAAGTTGAAATTATGAAATTATACATTATGCAAACTACTATACTGGGGTGTGTTCTTAAAAAAAGGTTCTAAATTCACTATTGAATGATTGCAGTAAAGGTTAACTTCTATTACAGTCGACTCTCGCTAACTCGAACCTCGATAACTCGAAATCTTCGATATCTTGAATTATTTTCAATCCCCTTGGAAAAACCTGTCTAAGTCGAAAAAATAACAATACATAACTCGAAATAATTTTACGGTTATATTTTACCTCTATAAGTCGAAGAGACACAAAAATTACCTCTATAACTCGAAATTCAGTAGATTAGTGGAATTTAATTTGCACTTTACCTCCACAAGTCGAAGTTTACCTCTATATCTCCAGCAACGATGAGGATGCTCCTTCTGACGAAGAAAACAAGGAAGAGGAGCCAGCAGACGTTACAAAGCTGGCTCCTTTGAAGAAGCCAAAGCTGCAGTACGTATTTTACGTATGTTTTTAGAAAAAAACCAGTGATGCACAAGACAGTGTGTTTACTTGGATTGTTTCAATCGAAAATATGATTGACAAACGTGCTGCCAACAGTCTTAATCAGAAGAAGATTACGGACTTTTTTAATCAGTGAAATTAATATAAGGACTGTACTGTTTACCGTGCATGTACACGTATTTTATTATGTATACTCTAAATACACCTATTTTCTATTGATACAGTTAAAAGCTTAGTTTTTAGATAGAATAAAGTACAGTACAGTACACTATTCTTTACCTCTGTAACTCGAATTTTTATTTGGTTTACCTCTGTATCTCGTTACCTCTGTAAGTCGAATTTAGACAAGAATGACCTCTATAACTCGAACTATGCCTAAGTCGAACTACACGTAACTCGAAGAAAAATTGTAGTCCCATGAATTTCGAGTTAGCGAGAGTCGACTGTATGTACAATTTTGCACACAGTTTGTGTTCTTTAATTTGAGCAACAATATTTGAACTACCAATACAATTTAACATTTCCTAGAAGGCCAAATTAACAATATTTCGGCCATTAAATTTAGAATATCTTCTTTTATTACATTGTATATACCATGATGATATCCATCATTTTGTTTTATTATAGTGACTTGACATAAAGGATATATGTCTTAATAATGTGTAAATATACGTGTGTTGTGCAATAGATAAGTAGCCTGATGATGGTCATCATGGAAGCGAAACATGTCAAATAATAAAGGAACTACGCTTGACTGGTTTGTATGTTATGGGATATGTTATAACTGCAATATTTAAACAAAAGATGACTAAAAACAAAATCCTGATTCACCAGATCAGATTGTCTCTTCATTTATAGTGTATTTTGTATTTACAAGTGGATTAATTATACAAAACTGAAATTATCAAAAGTAAATCTCGTATTAGTTATTATAACAAAAGAAGTATTTTAAGCGGCCTAGCGCCAACATATTATTTTCTTCGTCTAATAAACATACATATTCGTAATCAGAATAACTTTTAGTTTTATTTGATACCACACACATAATATTTCTAAAAAAATATAATTTTGTCATTTAGATTGTTTTTACCCATTAACTGCTCTTAGGTTATTATTTAAACGCTATATTTTTCCTATATGTGGGACAGTACAAAGAATATAAATTACAAAGTTTGACATATATTGGATTTAAAGTCTTGTCTGTGTAGAGGGGTTGCGACATATAGACCGACAGATACGGGCGAGAAATTATATGGGTCTTTAGTTTTAACTACAGACCCTAATTAAGGTCTGAGCTATGATACAATTTTACTTATTTCGGACAAAGCGTTTCCATAGTCAGACAGACATCATTCCAAAAACCAATTTTCGGAACTCCGGATATATTTCGGAGAAAAGTTTTTAACCCATCACTTATTATTCTCTATACTAGGCCTACGCATCGTGTGGAAAAAACTAGTTATGTTTATGTCGATCCCACAGCATAACCTATAAATAAATTGTTGTAAAAATATGAGTTCTAGTAAAAATGAACTGTCGTAAAATGAATTGTCGTAAAATGTAGGCTACTGTTGTAAAATTAATTGTGGTAAATCAAATTGTCGTAAAATAAACTGTCGTAAAATGAACTGTCGTAAAATAAATCTTAGTAAAATGTACTGTCGTAAAATTAATTGTGGTAAATCAAATTGTCGTAAAATAAACTGTCGTAAAATGTATTGTCGTAAAATGAACTGTCGTAAAATAAATCTTAGTAAAATGTACTGTCGTAAAATTAATTGTTGTAAATCAAATTGTCGTAAAATAAACTGTTGTAAAATGTATTGTCGTAAAATATACTGTCGTAAAATGAATCGTAGTAAAATGTACTGTTGTAAAATTAATTGTGGTAAATCAAATTGTCGTAAAATAAACTGTTGTAAAATGTATTGTCGTAAAATATACTGTCGTAAAATGAATCGTAGTAAAATGTACTGTCGTAAAATTAACTGTGGTAAATCAAATTGTCGTAAAATAAACTGTCGTAAAATGTATTGTCGTAAAATGAACCGTCGTAAAATAAATCGTAGTAAAATGTACTGTCGTAAAATTAATTGTGGTAAATCAAATTGTCGTAAAATAAACTGTTGTAAAATGTATTGTCGTAAAATGAACTGTCGTAAAATAAATCTTAGTAAAATGTACTGTCGTAAAATTAATTGTGGTAAATCAAATTGTCGTAAAATAAACTGTCGTAAAATGTATTGTCGTAAAATGAACTGTCGTAAAATAAATCTTAGTAAAATGTACTGTCGTAAAATTAATTGTGGTAAATCAAATTGTCGTAAAATAAACTGTTGTAAAATGTATTGTCGTAAAATGAACTGTCGTAAAATAAATCTTAGTAAAATGTACTGTTGTAAAATTAATTGTGGTAAATCAAATTGTCGTAAAATAAACTGTTGTAAAATGTATTGTCGTAAAATATACTGTCGTAAAATGAATCGTAGTAAAATGTACTGTCGTAAAATTAACTGTGGTAAATCAAATTGTCGTAAAATAAACTGTCGTAAAATGTATTGTCGTAAAATGAACCGTCGTAAAATAAATCGTAGTAAAATGTACTGTTGTAAAATTAATCGTGGTAAATCAAATTGTCGTAAAATGAACTGTCGTACAATGTATTGTCGTAAAATGTACTGACGTAAAATTAATCGCAGTAAAATGTACTGTTGTAAAATTAATTGTGGTAAATCAAATTGTCGTAAAATAAACTGTTGTAAAATGTATTGTCGTAAAATGTACTGTCGTAAAATGAATCGTAGTAAAATGTACTGTTGTAAAATTAATTGTGGTAAATCAAATTGTCGTAAAATGAACTGTCGTACAATGTATTGTCGTAAAATGTACTGACGTAAAATTAATCGTAGTAAAATGTACTGTTGTAAAATTAATTGTGGTAAATCAAACTGTCGTAAAATGAACTGTTGTAAAATGTATTGTCGTAAAATGTACTGTGGTAAAATTAATTGTGGTAAATCAAATTGTCGTAAAATAAACTGTCGTACAATGTATTGTCGTAAAATATACTGTCGTAAAATGAATCGTAGTAAAATGTACTGTGGTAAAATTAATTGTGGTAAATCAAATTGTCGTAAAATAAACTGTTGTAAAATGTATTGTTGTAAAATGCACTGTCGTAAAATGAATCGTAGTAAAATGTACTGTTGTAAAATAAATCGTAGTAAAATGTACTGTTGTAAAATTAGTTGTGGTAAATCAAATTGTCGTAAAATGCACTGTCGTACAATGTATTGTCGTAAAATGTACTGTCGTAAAATTAATTGTTGTAAATCAAATTGTCGTAAAATAAACTGTCGTAAAATATATTGTCGTAAAGTGTACTGTCGTAAAATGAATCGTAGTAAAATGTACTGTTGTAAAATGAATCGTAGTAAAATGTACTGTTGTAAAATTAGTTGTGGTAAATCAAATTGTCGTAAAATGAACTGTCGTAAAATGAGCTGTAATCGAAATGAATTATCATAATGTAACTTGTAAAGTGAAGTGTTGTAAAATTAACTATCGATAAATGCCTGAAGATTCTAAATTATTCATCTTAGAATTTCAAAACAAAATAAACCCTTAGTAAATTAATTACATAAATAGTTTATTCTACTTAGAGAAAGCTGTAGCTACTGAATGTACACACAAAGAGCAGTGTTCCATCAATCAACCTACTTCACTTGACGTTATCTACATGATAATGATTTGTATATTTTGTTTTGTTTATCTAATACTAGACGTGAATTTACTTCATAGCTGTACATTTTCTTCATATTGCCCAGTATAGTGCAGGTTTAGTAACCGTAAAATTACGTCCGACATATTGTCGTATGAACGTCAACACGTCAGCGGGGACAAAAATTAAGATGGGAACATGTGCTTATATATAGAACGCGACTGAAATAGAAAAAAATAGAATAAAAAAATGTCGGCTATTTTAAACAATTTTTTGTTCCTATATATACTCTGTCAAGTTCAGGTTGGCGGGTGGACCCGGGACTACCTGAGGCCCACCCCTATAATCCCTCGCCGCGTCCCCTTGAGCTGTACCAATGACTACATAAATACTATAAGACACGACATGGCCATGTTAAATATTCTACGCTTATTCTTGAGTTGTCCAATACCCGCTAGGTCGCTCTGCTAGAGAATCTGAAGTTGATGTGACTGGCGCTAGGTGGCTCTACGGTCAAACAATGTTTCAGGCGGGTAAGAGAAAACGCACTGATGCCACATATGGGACCAGAGATGCGAGGGAAGGTCGAGAATCGCTTATCTCAGCGCACGAACTGACAACACTGACTATGCTGACGGAAGTAAGTGAGAAGGTTTGTGAGAGAGAGGTCAACAGTTGTACAGTCTCAACCAAGTGGGATGCGTACAGTCAAGCACCTGCTGCTAGCGCTTTCTGATAGCTGTGTGTCAAACTTGTGACGAACAGCACCCGTAAAGCGTAGACTATTTCCCTATCCTATGTCGTGTCTTATAGTATTTATGTAGTCATTGGCTGTACACTGCCTAGGCGATGAGTCACCTACTGGCTGTGTTTATACAAAGCTACACTTTCTTAACAGAATAATAATTTAACATGTTTAAAAATATATTTGAAATCTAATAAAAAAGTTATGAAAAATGATACCAAACTCGACCTAGGTATTAGAACATTTAATACGAACTTTATAAAGAATTGTTTACATTGTGACTGCGACTTTTTATTTAGACAATTTAGAAGGCAAGTAATGAATATTAAAAGCTTTACTTAGTTCAGACCGCTGTAGGTTTAATAGTTAATAAACTATTGTGTAGTATTGTATTTTTATTGTTGTGTAGGATTTGTATTATATAGTATTATATTCCATTGTATATAGCATATTGTGTATATAACTTTTTCACCGATTGTTATTGTAATTTGTATTAAACACATTATATCTCAGTAAAAAGATTTACTATTATTAACAAATTCTACGGTCAATTTACTTTTACCCAAACAGTCCCTAAGTAAAGCTTTTAATATTCATTACTGCTTAAAACTTGCCTTCTAAATTGTCTAAATAAAAAGTGGCAGTCACAATGTAAACAATTCTTAATAAAGTTCGTATTAAATGTTCTAATACCTAGGTCGAGTTCGGTATCATTTTTCACAACTTTTTTATTAGATTTCAAATATATTTTTAAACATGTTAAATTATTATTCTGTTAAGAAAGTGTAGCTTTGTATAAACACAGCCAGTAGGTGACTCTACCCCTAGGCAGCGTACAGCTCAGGCTGACGCGGCGAGGGATTATAGGGGTGGGCTCAGGTAGTCCCGGGTCCACCCGCCAACCTGAACTTGACAGAGTATAGTGTGTTTAAACACTGAATTAGATAATAAATTGGAGATATTAATTCTGCATGTATTGGTATCAATTCCACCTCTTCAAGATAACAACAAAGTTGTTTACAAAAATGTAATATCGAACCTTGACCTCTAGTTTGCTGGGTAAGTACCATGATTGCTGGGTAAAACACTCGTATTCCCCCCCCTACGTTTTAGAGATTTAAATATTTGTATGGTTCAACCTTTGCATTATAATATTTAAATTGAAATAAACATCGTAACAAATCATTATGGTTGTTGTTTGGTGATCTTGTATAAGAGTAGTGACCTTGGAATCAAACCCTTCGCTCAATGATACCGATATAAACATATTATTTTATATATTCAGATTTGTTTATCTTTATACAGGGTGAGGCAATAGTATGGAATCCAATAATTATAAAATAAGAGGTTCAAAAACATTGTACAATTGTTATTATTCACCCATCCCCCCAAACTCTACAAAAATATATCAAAAAACCCCCAATTAATCTTGACCAACCTTCTTTAAACTCTATTTTAATCAAAATAAAATTTTACGCTTTGACGCCTCAACAAATTTACGCTACGGTTCATTTTCAATTTTTTTCTGACAACTTCCAACTTGAAAAGATAAGTTTTGTTTGATTTTTCTGGAAGTGAGATAGTTTGTGCGATTATTGTGCACCGTTTTTTGTCGTATGATTCTCTGCGGCAGTCAGAATACAGGAAGTGTTATGTTTTCACCTTATCTAATCTTGCTACTGACTTTGTTTTCCGGGAATATTTTGTTATCTTAGGTTGGTAATGTTAAGTACCAATAGTTAATCAAACAGTGTTAAGAGAGATTATAAATGAAAATATATCATGATTATTATGAAATGATTTAAATGTTACTAAAACAAATTGAATGCTTTCCCGTGGGTCTAAAGTTTGATTAGCTTAGTTTAAAAGTTTTATAGGTTTACAAAAAACAAATAAATTATTATTTACATAACAGTTACTCGATAACGGTGAATTCAAGTCACACATTACCCAACTGTAAAGCCATCTAGGTACTTCACTAGCAGTTACGCCTTGGAATTTATTTTCGACTATTTTTAACAGTTACTCTGTTTTACCTCATGAGATTTCCTTTAAAACGTGATATAGCTTTCATGTAACTTGTATCTAGTGATCAATGTAAACTATAGTAAAATGTAAACAATAGTCAAATTCTTTACGTTTTCAACAAATTGAGCCACCAGCCACTGACGCCCACCAGTTGTGTTTTGTTATTAAAGCAATCAGCGTTGTTATTTACATAACAGTTACTAGATAACGGTGAATTCAAGTCACACATTACCCAACTGTAAATCCATCTAGGTACTTCACTAGCAGTTGCGCTTTGGAATTTATTTTCGACTATTTTTAACAGTTACTGTTTTCCTACCTGAGATTTTCTCTAAAACTTGATGTTACTTGTATATTAGCATCAATGTGAACTATAGTAAAAAATGAAAACAATAGTCAAATTCTTTACGTTCCCAACAAATTGGGCCACCAGCCACTGACGCCCACCAGTTGTGTTTTGTTCTAGTTAAAGCAATCAGCGTTGTTATTTACATAACAGTTACTCGATAACGGTGAATTCAAGTCACACATTACCCAACTGTAAAGCCATCTAGGTACTTCAGTAGCAGTTGCGTCTTGGAATTTATTTTCGACTATTTTTAACAGTTACTCTGATTTCCTCCCTTAGATTTCCTCTAAAACTTGCTATAACTTGTAGATCGGATTCAATGTAAACTATAGTAAAATGTAAACAATAGTCAAATTCTTTACGTTCCCAACAAATTGGGCCACCAGCCACTGACGCCCACCAGTTGTGTTTTGTTATTAAAGCAATCAGCGTTGTTATTTACATAACAGTTACTAGATAACGGTGAATTCAAGTCACACATTACCCAACTGTAAAGCCATCTAGGTACTTCAGTAGCAGTTGCGTCTTGGAATTTATTTTCGACTATTTTTAACAGTTACTCTGATTTCCTCCCTTAGATTTCCTCTAAAACTTGCTATAACTTGTAGATCGGATTCAATGTAAACTATAGTAAAATGTAAACAATAGTCAAATTCTTTACGTTTTCAACAAATTGAGCCACCAGCTACTGACGCCCATCAGTTGTGTTTTGTTATTAAAGCAATCAGCGTTGTTATTTACATAACAGTTACTAGATAACGGTGAATTCAAGTCACACATTACCCAACTGTAAAGCCACATAGGTACTTCAGTAGCAGTTGCGTCTTGGAATTTATTTTCGACTATTTTTAACAGTTACTCTGATTTCCTCCCTTAGATTTCCTCTAAAACTTGCTATAACTTGTAGATCGGATTCAATGTAAACTATAGTAAAATGTAAACAATAGTCAAATTCTTTACGTTTTCAACAAATTGAGCCACCAGCTACTGACGCCCATCAGTTGTGTTTTGTTATTAAAGCAATCAGCGTTGTTATTTACATAACAGTTACTAGATAACGGTGAATTCAAGTCACACATTACCCAACTGTAAAGCCACATAGGTACTTCAGTAGCAGTTGCGTCTTGGAATTTATTTTCGACTATTTTTAACAGTTACTCTGATTTCCTCCCTTAGATTTCCTCTAAAACTTGCTATAACTTGTAGATCGGATTCAATGTAAACTATAGTAAAATGTAAACAATAGTCAAATTCTTTACGTTTTCAACAAATTGAGCCACCAGCTACTGACGCCCATCAGTTGTGTTTTGTTATTAAAGCAATCAGCGTTGTTATTTACATAACAGTTACTAGATAACGGTGAATTCAAGTCACACATTACCCAACTGTAAAGCCACATAGGTACTTCAGTAGCAGTTGCGTCTTGGAATTTATTTTCGACTATTTTTAACAGTTACTCTGATTTCCTCCCTTAGATTTCCTCTAAAACTTGCTATAACTTGTATATCGGCATCAATGTAAATTATAGTTAAATGTAAACAATAGTCAAATTCTTTACGTTTTCAACAAATTGAGCCACCAGCTACTGACGCCCATCAGTTGTGTTTTGTTCTTAAAGCAATCAGCGTTGTTATTTACATAACAGTTACTCGATAACGGTGAATTCAAGTCACACATTACCCAACTGTAAAGCCACATAGGTACTTCAGTAGCAGTTGCGTCTTGGAATTAATTTTCCACTATTTTTAACAGTTACTCTGTTTTACCTCATGAGATTTCCTTTAAAACGTGATATAGCTTTCATGTAACTTGTATCTAGTGATCAATGTAAACTATAGTAAAATGTAAACAATAGTCAGATGCATTACGTTTCCGACAAATTGGGCCACCAGCCACTGACGCCCACCAGTTGTGTTTTGTTCTTAAAGCAATCAGCGTTGTTATTTACATAACAGTTACTCGATAACGGTGAATTCAAGTCACACATTACCCAACTGTAAAGTTATCTAGCAGGTCTAGGTACTTCACTAGCAGCTGAGCCTTCGAGCTTATTTTTTATTATTTTTAACAGTTACTCTGTTTTACCTCATGAGATTTCCTTTAATACTTGATATAACTTGTATATCGGCATCAATGTAAACTATAGTAAAATGTAAACAATAGTCAAATTCTTTACGAGGCCCACCAGTTGTGTTTTGTTCTTAAAGCAATCAGCGTTGTTATTTACATAACAGTTACTCGATAATGGTGAATTCAAGTCACACATTACCCAACTGTAAAGTCATCCATCAGGCCTAGGTACTTCATTAGCAGCTGCGCCTTCGAGCTTATTTTTTATTATTTTTAACAGTTACTCTGTTTTCCTACCTGAGATATCCTCTAAAACTTGATATAACTTGTATATCGGCATCAATGTTATCTATAGTAAAATGTAAACAATAGTCAAATTCTTTTCGTTTCCAACCAATTGAGCCACCAGCCACTGACGCCCACCAGTTGTGTTTTGTTCTTAAAGCAATCAGCGTTGTTATTTACATAACAGTTACTCGATAACGGTGAATTCAAATCGCACATTACCCAAGTGTAAAGCCATCTAGCAGGTCTAGGTACTTCACTAGCAGCTGCGTCTTGGAATTTATTTTCGACTATTTTTAACAGTTACTCTGTTTTCCTCCCTTAGATTTTCTTTAAAACTTGATATAACTTGATGTAACTTGTATCTAGTGATCAATGTAAACTATAGTAAAATGTAAACAATAGTCAGATTCTTTTCGTTTTCAACAAATTGAGCCACCAGCCACTGACGCCCACCAGTTGTGTTTTGTTCTTAAAGCAATCAGCGTTATTATTTACATAACAGTTACTCGATAATGGTGAATTCAAGTCACACATTACCCAACTGTAAAGTCAACCATCAGGCCTAGGTACTTCATTAGCAGCTGCGCCTTCGAGCTTATTTTTTATTATTTTTAACAGTTACTCTGTTTTCCTACCTGAGATATCCTCTAAAACTTGATATAACTTGTATATCGGCATCAATGTTATCTATAGTAAAATGTAAACAATAGTCAAATTCTTTACGTTTCCACCAATTGAGCCACCAGCCACTGACGCCCACCAGTTGTGTTTTGTTCTTAAAGCAATCAGCGTTGTTATTTACATAACAGTTACTCGATAACGGTGAATTCAAGTCACACATTACCCAAGTGTAAAGCCATCTAGCAGGTCTAGGTACTTCACTAGCAGCTGCGTCGTGGAATTTATTTTCGACTATTTTTCACAGTTACTCTGAATTCCTACCTGAGATTTCCTCTAAAACTTGCTATAACTTGTAGATCGGCCTATAACTCGAAAGATAACCTTTTCTTGTAACGGTACCAATATGTCAGAACATATATTTTTATTTCTTTATTTGGCAGGCTCGGAATTTAACACTGTTGTTTATTTTTACTCCTCTAAATTTTGGAGTCTCCATGGGGCTTGAAGTGACTCTCGGTTACGTTAAGGTAGGATAAAACGTTGTCTCCACACTCAACGTGACGTCATGAATCACTTAACTACGTCCGACCCAACACTACTCTTGGATCACCAGTTCTTAACGACTTAATACACTAATTTACTGATTATAAACATAACTGCGCACAACACCAATTGTAGTAATGGGAGTTCGAAAGTCGAAGGTTAATTGAGGCTCACCTCACGAAATATATAATTATCGCGGGCCGAGATGGTTCACCGGCTCTTCCGAGAATATCAGCAACGCCATTTACCAAAGGTTAACAGAACATTTAATTTGGAAAACTAATAACCGTCTCTCTCGTCTCGTCTCCTCTCCTCTCGTCTCGTCTCGTCTCGTCTCGTCTCGTCTCCTCTCGTCTTCTCTCGTCTCGTCTCGTCTCGTCTCGTCTCCTCTCGTCTTCTCTCGTCTCGTCTCGTCTCGTCTCGTCTCGTCTAGTCTCGACTCGTCTCGTCTCGTCTAGTCTCGACTCGTCTCGTCTCGTCTCGTCTCCTCTCCTCTCGTCTCGTCTCGTCTCGTCTAGTCTCGTCTCGTCTCGTCTAGTCTCGTCTCGTCTCGTCTAGTCTCTTCTCGTCTCGTCTCGTCTCGTCTAGTCTAGTCTCATCTCGTCTCGTCTCGTCTAGTCTCGACTCGTCTCGTCTCGTCTCGTCTCCTCTCCTCTCGTCTAGTCTCTTCTCGTCTCGTCTCGTCTCGTCTAGTCTAGTCTCGTCTCGTCTCGTCTCCTCTCGTCTCGTCTCGTCTCGTCTAGTCTCGACTAGTCTCGTCTCGTCTCGTCTCCTCTCCTCTCGTCTCGTCTCGTCTAGTCTCGTCTCGTCTCGTCTAGTCTCGTCTTCTCTCGTCTCCTCTCGTCTCCTCTCGTCTCCTCTAGTCTCCTCTCGTCTCGTCTCGTCTCCTCTCGTTTCGTCTCCTCTCCTCTCGTCTCGTCTCGTCTCGTCTCCTCTCGTCTCCTCTCGTCTCTTCTCCTCTCCTCTCGTCTCGTCTCCTCTCATCTTGTCTCGTCTCGTCTCCTCTCGTCTCCTCTCCTCTCGTTTCGTCTCGTTTCCTCTCGTCTCGTCTCCTCTCCTCTCCTCTCGTCTCGTCTCGTCTCGTCTCGTCTCGTCTCGTCTCGTGTCGACTCGTTTCGTCTCGTCTCCTCTCGTCTTCTCTCGTCTCGTCTCGTCTTGTCTCCTCTCGTCTCCTTTCGTCTCCTCTCGTCTCGTCTCGTCTCGTCTCCTCTCGTCTAGTCTAGTCTCCTCTCATCTCGTCTCGTCTCGTCTCGTCTCCTCTCGTCTCCTCTCGTCTCGTCACCTCTCGTCTCGTCTCGTCTCCTCTCATCTTGTCTCGTCTCGTCTCCTCTCGTCTCCTCTCCTCTCGTTTCGTCTCGTTTCCTCTCGTCTCGTCTCCTCTCCTCTCGTCTCGTCTCGTCTCCTCTCGTCTTCTCTCGTCTCGTCTCGTCTCGTCTCGTCTCGTCTAGTCTCGACTCGTCTCGTCTCGTCTCGTCTCCTCTCCTCTCGTCTCGTCTCGTCTCGTCTAGTCTCGTCTCGTCTCGTCTCGTCTCGTCTCGTCTCGTCTCGTCTCGTCTAGTCTCGACTCGTCTCGTCTCGTCTCGTCTCCTCTCCTCTCGTCTCGTCTCGTCTAGTCTCGTCTCGTCTCGTCTAGTCTCGTCTCGTCTCGTCTCGTCTAGTCTAGTCTCGTCTCGTCTCGTCTCGTCTTGTCTCGTCTAGTCTCGACTCGTCTCGTCTCGTCTCGTCTCCTCTCCTCTCGTCTCGTCTCGTCTCGTCTCGTCTCCTCTCGTCTCGTCTCGTCTCTTCTCCTCTCCTCTCGTCTCGTCTCGTCTCGTCTAGTCTCGTCTATTCTCGTCTCGTCTCGTCTCGTCTCCTCTCGTCTCCTCTCGTCTCGTCTCGCCTCCTCTCCTCTCGTCTCGTCTCGTCTCGTCTCGTCTCGTCTCGTCTCGTCTCGTCTCGTCTCGTCTCGTCTCGTCTCGTCTCGTCTCCTCTCCTCTCCTCTCCTCTCGTCTTCTCTCGTCTCCTCTCGTCTCCTCTCGTCTCCTCTAGTCTCCTCTCGTCTCGTCTCGTCTCCTCTCGTTTCGTCTCCTCTCCTTTCGTCTCGTCTCGTCTCGTCTCCTCTCGTCTCCTCTCGTCTCTTGTCCTCTCCTCTCGTCTAGTCTAGTCTTCTCTCCTCTCGTCTAGTCTAGTCTCGTCTCCTCTCGTCTAGTCTAGTCTCCTCTCCTCTCGTCTCGTCTCGTCTCGTCTCGTCTCCTCTCGTCTCCTCTCGTCTCCTCTCGTCTCGTCACCTCTCGTCTCGTCTCGTCTCCTCTCATCTTGTCTCGTCTCGTCTCCTCTCGTCTCCTCTCGTCTCCTCTCGTCTCCTCTCGTCTCGTCTCGTCTCGTTTCGTCTCGTCTCTTCTCCTCTCGTCTCCTCTCCTCTCGTCTCGTCTCGTCTCCTCTCATCTTGTCTCGTCTCGTCTCCTCTCGTCTCCTCTCGTCTCCTCTCCTCTCGTTTCGTCTCGTTTCCTCTCGTCTCGTCTCCTCTCCTCTCGTCTCGTCTCGTCTCGTCTCGTGTCGACTCGTTTCGTCTCGTCTCCTCTCGTCTCCTCTCGTCTCGTCTCGTCTCGTCTCGTCTCCTCTCGTCTCCTCTCGTCTCCTCTCGTCTCTTGTCCTCTCCTCTCGTCTAGTCTAGTCTTCTCTCCTCTCGTCTAGTCTAGTCTCGTCTCCTCTCGTCTAGTCTAGTCTCCTCTCCTCTCGTCTCGTCTCGTCTCGTCTCCTCTCGTCTCCTCTCGTCTCCTCTCGTCTCGTCACCTCTCGTCTCCTCTCGTCTCCTCTCATCTTGTCTCGTCTCGTCTCCTCTCGTCTCCTCTCGTCTCCTCTCGTCTCCTCTCCTCTCGTTTCGTCTCGTTTCCTCTCGTCTCGTCTCCTCTCCTCTCGTCTCGTCTCGTCTCGTCTCGTCTCGTCTCGTCTCGTGTCGACTCGTTTCGTCTCGTCTCCTCTCGTCTCCTTTCGTCTCCTCTCGTCTCGTCTCGTCTCGTTTCGTCTCGTCTCTTCTCGTCTCCTTTAGGAAATGAACTGAATAAATCGTTATAATTCGCAGTCTTCTCCAGTTGCCGAACACTATACACCACATTTCTTAACTTCCTCACTAAGTAACGAGCCATCAACAAGGCAGACCAAGATCTATTGCCTTCTTGACACCGTGCTACACCTAAACCCAAGTTAGCTCTCGGCCGCAACCGATTGTTCTGCCAACCTAAAACGCAACGAAAGACTCACTCCCAGGTTTCGAGCGCAGTGAGCGAGAACGCTAGCCATGAGCCAACCGGAGGCTTCAGAACTTACAATAATTGTACTACTATAAAACAATGCCACATAAATACACCTTTCAACAATTCCTTTCCAAAACAATAAGCTGTTGTATATCATATTGCATAACGACGTCAATTGAAATGTGGCAACACTGTCTATTGTTCGATATCAGGTCAATTATCGCTGTAAAATCAAAACTAATTTCCACGGCCGATGCGATATGATCAGGAAATGTATGTGTCAGTTCTTACAATTTGTTTCTACGATTGCAGATCTCTTATTATCCAGTGCCACCTAGATCTGTTGTTTGTTATTGGTGGTAATAATTAGTTTGCAGACACAATCTATCCAGTGTTAGATTAAATCTGTTCTAGATATTGTCATCTTCCACACATTCTCTACTGATCCTACCACAAGAGTAATTTATCACCATTTGTGATTCGTTGTATATGTTTGAAAAATAAAAATTAACGTTCTCTTATTATTGTAGATACAATTTTTTTTAGCACTGTGGTGAATTCACAATGATTTGAATATACATCTAACCACAATCACTAGGAACAATAAATAAAACACAATTATTGTACTTTATTTTGTTTATTACTCTAAATGCCCTAATGTAAATTTCGATAACGTGGTTATCATCATCAGATGGTCTTGATTCTAAACTATAATATATCTAAACTTACACTTCTACTTGGGAAGTAAAAAAAAAGTTTAAATTGTGTTTTATTTATTGTTCCTAGTGATTGAGGTTAGGAGTAGGCCTATATTCAAACCATTATTCTCTTATTATTGATAAAATTTCGCTACTTTTACTTCCCCTCCTATACGTAGTAGAGAGAAAGTTTTGTGATGGCAAAACATAGAGAGAAACCTCAATGTGTATTTTGAGGTTATCTCAGTCCAAACAAGTAGTTTGTGGAATAGTGTCTGTCTATATATTCTGGTGTTTGTTGTAGAATGCTCTATGTAATCCTTAAAATTTTAACTTTAACTTGTATACCAAAGAAATGGTTGTTTTAAGATTTGAAAAATGAAAATAAACCGGAAGATTTGTAATTGGTCTATAGAGAAGACCACATGAGTCAAATGAATGACTGGAAAATAAATATTAAAACAAGGGCAATAAAAATTCGGTAATTATATAGCAGAGCTGCCTCACTTCAAAATCAATTTTTATGGGTTTTATTCGTCAAATAAATGTTGGAAAAATATTTTATTATCGAAAAAAAAGTGTCGGAAAGATGATTACATAATATAATTACACAAGTTGTTTTTTTGTGAAAAAATTAACTCTGTGTTATCTTTCATACTCATGACATTCACTTCAATAAACGTACGGAAGATATAACCACCTGGCCAAACCTTCCGTACGTTTATTGAAGTGAATGACATGAGTATGAAAGATAACACAGAGTTAATTTTTTCACAAAAAAACAACTTGTGTAATTATATTATGTAATCATCTTTCCGACACTTTTTTTCGATAATAAAATATTTTTCCAACATTTATTTGACGAATAAAACCCATAAAAATTGATTTTGAAGTGAGGCAGCTCTGCTATATAATTACCAAAAATTCAATATAGATTTCCAAAATATTAATTTGTAGTATGAAATGTTAGTTGTAAATTTTAATAAATGTTTAAGTGATATATTGTGTTGTGATAACAGACAGAATCTATTGCCATATAAATGACTTAAGTAGTGTCCGTGGTGCAAAGTATGTGAACAGTTTTTTTTAGTTGACTTTGTACATTTGAAAGGACGCTTAATTTTGGGATCTGAAAAAGCAAGCATGCGGCGAGTCAGTCTTACAGCGGCGTCTGACTTGATCGGACGCAATTTTGTATTAAAAACATTTTTAATATTTTAGAAGCCGTCTAAGGGGAACGTTCAACGTAGTAAGATGTGTTTTTTGGTTAGTTGAAAGGAGGTCTTTCTGAATAGAAGAAATTTTAGGACAATGTAGTGTAAACAGTTCAGAAGAAGGCTCTGACTTTGTAAGACGTATTCTCTGTTAGAGGAGATTTATGGACAATGTAGTGTAAATGTTTTCTTAAAACAGTTTCAAAGTAACGTAAGGTATAAAGTAAATAGAAAGGACAGTTTAAAATTGATTGACTGTGGAGTGTACAAGAAGTGATGAACCTTTTGAATAAGACTGTGAATTTTAAAAGACAATTTGAGATCGTCAGCGGGCTAATTATGTCTGCAATGAACCTGCACTTCAGGAACGAGGGCTGCTCACCACAAAGGTCACTCACCATGGAAATGACCACATGCGGTAACAAAAAATGATAGACAATTTTATATAAATTTCTGTATATAAAAGGACCATTGATAAAAAATATGTTAAAATTTGTTTAAATGAATAGTTGTAATGTAAGCAGTAATTGTAAAAAAGGATTTAATCTAACTTCTAAATAAATTAATATAAACTTTTAATATATGAGAATAAGGAAGCTCATAATAAGTATAATCAGTAAAAGTTGCAACTAATTAATTAAAGTAGAATCATTAAAATGAATTTTGGTCTCTTCGAGACAGGATAATTTTAAAATTTATGATATAAATAATTTCAAATAATATATACCATGAATATATATGTGTATGAATAACCATAATAAATTACCATGTTTAGTTTCAGCAGAAAAAATAAGGATTTTTATTTACCAAACCACCACTGTTAGTACACTTTTAAAAGAAATCACGACCCTGAGATTATTTCAATTTAAAGAAGTTTGTATTTTTTTAAAATTGATGAGTTTATTCCATCTGGCGCCCATAAGCTGAGCATTAAAAAAAAAGAATTCTTAATGTTAAATAGCGTCAATTTAAGATTTAAATTCAGATCAATATTATTTTTAAACCCCGTCTTCATTTTTTATACATTTACATCTACAGCACAAATGCGTCAATTTTACTACGTGGGTTTATTTTGGTCATATCCATTACGCTGTGGATATTAAGAAAAGAAACACTATATTACGATTTTAATGAGATCCGCTGTTGAGAATTTAATCAAATTAGGCTCAAATTGACCTAAGCAAAACGTTTGGAACGAGCGTCATTTAAAGTGGTAACGATAAAAGGGAGGGATTTAATCCAAGACCAGCTAGGGTACCTCGGGATTGCCACACCCCCCGTACTCATTATAAGTGAGCCCATGAGGTGATACCCCTTGTGACTTGGTTACAAGGATGTACTGTAGACGCTGTCTTTGTAAAAATACTGTGGTCGGTAGAAAAGTTGTGTAGAGATGGAAAGTCCGGCGACGGTTGAAAAGTACTTAACTTACAAATCATTGTCTCGCGGAATTCGATCCGAGATCAAAATCGTCTTCGGGGTAAAGTATACAGTTGTTGGCACCTTAAGGAACTTGATTATTATGTGCATCTGATTTTAAATACGAAGGTACGTTTTATACATTAAAAGTTTGTTATATATATGAACAAAGAATGGAACAACTATAATATAATGTAAAACTTTGAAAATAAGTTCTTAGAATATGTAAATTTTAAATTATTGTCAAATTATACCAAAATACACAGTTGTTGGCACATTTATACAGTCGTTGGCATTAGTAAATTATAGTTGTTGGCACTGTTATTATTTATAGGTCAACATTGGATTATAGGAAAATTTAAGACTATAATTAGGGCCTAGTTATTTATAGTCTTAGGTTTAGGACTGCTCAAAAAGTATTGGATATTTTATTAGTAGGCTATTATTCAAAAGCTATTTTTTTAAACTTATCTCAATGTGAATTAAAAAGGTTACAAAAATATAAAGTTACTTTAAATTATCAAAATTGAAATAGATATTGAACAAAAAGATTTATAAGGGCTAACAATAAAAATAATCAACTACTGTATTTAAGTTATAGTAGGTTATAAAATGATTTTAAAATGTTCAAAGTTTATGTTTTTGATAAACTCTACAGTTCTTCGCCAAGACTATCATCGCTTTCCATGAGAGTAGCACAAGCTGGACACTGGTAATTTTCTGCTGAACAGCTTTCAACGCCTTTCTGAGATTGATAGCACTTTTTGTGACAAATGTTATCACATATTGCACATTCAATACTATCACTTTCGTCACTTTGCATATGAAACAAGATCTCAATTGAACATTCACAGGAGAGTTTAAACAAACTTTTGTATTTGAAGTCTTGTATTCTTGGAAGTGGGCTACAATTCCTTTTGTTTTTTTTACTTTAGATTTTTTTTCTTCCTTTTCTTTTTTTTTCTTTGCTCTCTGTACCTCTCTTTCAATTTTTCTTTTTTCCTTTAAATTCTGATCTTCTATTTGTTTTTCTAATTTGACTCTACTCATAAATTTCCAGTCTCTGCGTGTTACAACATATGGTGTTCTTTCAATATTTCTTTTGCCTTTACGTTTTGGAGATTCTGGCCAGTGGAGAACATTAGCCAGAGGAGATGTTACACATTTTGATGTAGATGATGTTTCTAATATTTGACTGCTTGAATGGTTTGTTTTGGTATCAGTTGTAGGTAAATGTAGTTCTGATGGTTGACTGGTAGTTTCATTAACATCAATATTTAATACAGGTAAATCTATTTCAAAGCTATTTCCTTCAAAAATGTCTATATTTAGTTCATCAATGCTAATGGGGTCTGAGCCATCTGTTTCTGGTGATGATAGACTAATTATTTTGGTACTGTCATCCTCTTTTAAACTCATGTATATTTTAAGCAGCATGTTTTCTTCTTCAGTTAAAGTCATCAAATCCCTTTTTTCATACAATTAAATTTTTTTTGTCATTTTTGATCCAACAATTTTAGTAAAGTCTTGAAGTGTGATACACTTAGTGTGTGCATGGTCATGGTTTTCTACTATTGTCTCTATTGTTTCTGTAGCAGTTGAGTGTTCATGAACTGTTGCCAAACATTTACTATAGTCAATGGCACTGGGATTCCATGGGTAAAGACCACATGCTTTAAATCCATTCTTTAATGTTTCAGAATTTACATGTAGTTCCAGTACTGATTTCAGAATAGGTGCAAACTTTTCTTTTGTAATAACTTGATTTGGATTATTACGTCTCCATTCTAAAACTCCTTTCTTCCAACCATCTTTGAGTGGTTTGAAAGCTGACACATCTGCTGGTTGTAGGATTCTAGTAGCATTAGGGTAAAGTGCTATAAGAACAATCCCTAGCTGACTGCAAATTTCACTAGTGTGTAATGTCAAATGAGTTTTGTGTCCGTCTACAAATAAGATTACTGGTCGTTTAATGTTTTTATTTGTTAGATGTTCTGAAAATACATTTGAAATATATTCAAAAAAAACCTCACCTTTCATCCATCCATTATCACTTCGTCCAATACCCCAGTCTTCTGGAACAGACTCTTGTATACTTAGTGGGATTCGCTGATAAGGATATATCACCATGGGTGGAACGGTATCCCCAGCAGCTGAGAAAGTAAACATTATTAAGTTAGATTTGGCTTGACCTTGATCTATTTCATAAATGTTTTTAGATCCTTTTTTAGCGAGTACTTTTGAGTTTTTTGGACAAAGCATGAAGTTAGTTTCATCACCATTATACACTCTGGTAGGGTCTTTTAAAATATCTACACACCCTTCCTTTAACAAGGTGTTGCTAACTTGAAAGAACCAACATTTTATATCTTTTTCACTTACACAACTGCTAGCAAGTGTAACACCCTCAGATTCTCGTTTTGATATATCAGGATGTCTTTTAAGAAATGCTCTGTACCATCCATCTCCGGGTAAATTATCTTTAAATGGATTATCTCTTTTATTTAATAACAAAAATTCTTTAACACTAGCTTGAATATCTTCTTTTCGCCTTGGGAACCCTTTCCTTTGGTTATCAAAAATCCATTTAACTAAAATATCTTCCTCTTCTTTTGTTAAAATTGGTGATGGTCCTCTTTCAGATTTGACAAACTTTTTACTTAATCGAAACTGTATTGTTTGTCTTGGTACACCATGAATTTTTGCAGCTTTTTTCTTAGACATTCCGTTCTTGACATCTGTAAGAGCTGCATCAATATCTTTTTCACTATACCGTTGCTTTTTAACGTCCCTTTTCTTTTTGGGTCTGTAAACTTCTTCTGGGTCAATATTGTTTCCCTTCTTGGAAGTTAGTTTATTTTATAGTAAGGTAACGCCAGCATTCCTTAAAGGCATCCAGTAAGGTAACGCCAGTATCCCTAAAGGCATTCTGTAATGTAACGCCAGTATCCCTAAAGGCGTTTAGTAAGGTAACGCTAGCATTCCCTAAAGACATTCAGTAAGGTAACGACAGTATCCCTAAAGGCATTCAGTAAGGTAACGCCAGTATCCCTAAAGGCATTCAGTAAGGTAACACCAGTATACATAATGGCATTTAGTAAGGTAACGCCAGCATTCCTTAAAGGCATCCAGTAAGGTAACGACAGTATCCCTAAAGGCATTCAGTAAGGTAACGCCAGTATCCCTAAAGGCATTCAGTAAGGTAACGCCAGTATACCTTAAGGCATTTAGTAAGGTAACGCCAGCATTCCCTAAAAGCATTCAGTTAGGTAACGCCAGTATCCCTAAAGACATACAATAAGGTAACACCAGTATACCTAATGGCATTTAATAAGGTAACACCAGCATTCCTTAAAGGCATCCAGTAAGGTAACGCCAGCATCCCTAAAGGCATTCAGTAAGGTAACGCCAGTATACCTAAAGGCATTTAGTAAGGTAACGCAAGCATTCCCTAAAGGCATTCAGTAAGGTAACGCTAGTATCCCTAAAGGTATTCAGTAAGGTAATGCCAGTACATCTAAAGACATTCAGTAAGGTAACGCCAGTATCCCTAAAGGCATTCAGTAAGGTAACGCCAGCATTCTAAAAACGAATGCGATGCTCTACAGTCTACATTAAAGTCAATTTAATAGTCACTTTCTTTTGTTTTTAGCTTTTCATATATATTTAGCATTGAGAATGTTTTGTGATGCGTTAAAAGCGTCGAGTTTTTTGTGGATATTTCCATTAGGGACCTCCCCTGTAGGAAGGAAGTCATCCAGCCGTCTGTGTAGTGTTAACTCAAACGAATGGACCTTTCCACTTCTCACGGATTGAATACCTTCAGGCTTTGAGAATCGTAACCATTGCCCTGCAAGATATGGACCTTCTATTCACCTTTTCAAGTCTTGCCCTCACTACATCTTCTGATAATCAAACAATGTACCTCCTTGCCCTCACTACATCTTCTGATAATCAAACAATGTACCTCCTTGCCCTCACTACATCTTCTGATAATCAAACAATGTACCTCCATCAGAAAGTAAGATGACACGCGGAGTAGTTGAACAAAGAGAAGTCAGTTTTGGTTTTATGAAAAAAAAAAAAATTTTTAAACTGATCTCAATTTGAGTTTTGTGTGAGGATATTTTTCATGGTTTATTTTTTCTAAAGTAAATTGTAAATGGGTGAGATTACGAAAAAGAGGAAGTATGTCCGGATGGGGGACACCCTTAAGAGACTTGATAATAGTATTAGTCGGGAGGCTCTGGAGTAGAACCCAGAAGGAAGAAGATCTAGCAGGCACAGGATTACAAAGAAGGACAGTAGAAAACAAAATTAAAGAATAAATGAACATCTGGAGGGAGATGAAGCACTTGGAAAACAATTGAGTTTCGTATAAGTCCTTTGTCCGCTGCACCTAGGAAGCTATTTTACATACATCAAGGGACTGTAAATTGTAAAAACAGGTTTAAAAAACAACTTTTACTAACAAGCATTTATTTAAAAAATAAAAAACAAACATAAACATTAAACAATCACAATTAATAAAACAACAACATAACCTAACAAATCCCTTCCATAACGGCAAGTCTCTGAACAGCCCCGCAACCTACTGTGCCTTGAATGAAATCCAGAAAGTTAGATTCCAAAACGCGCATACGTCCACGTTTATAATCAGCCATTACTTGTGTAGCCAATAAGCAATTAGAACCACGATAGACAACTTTGAAGTTACACTGACCGAAGGGTGTGTTAGTGTCCCACCGATAGATATCGCTGGCACCTTCATATCTGAAGAAAATAGACGAACCATTGTCAGTACCAAGGATTACCATCCTGTTTGGCTTGATTCCAACATCCTTTACTTTACCGGAAGTTGAACCACCCTGTAGGTGAACTGTGTCGATAGAGAAGATTCTATTACTGGATAAGTAAGTAAAGTAAAGGACGGATTCACCCGAAGGTTTACGAATTAGCGCGATGTACAGTACGTCTCGACGTTCGCAACCGATTGTGACAGCTTTAGGCAGGATGAGACGGTACCCTTTGGAGGCGCTGACGTCATAGACTAAAATGGCACGTGTGGCTGCGTCACTGATGTAGATAAAACAGCGGCCATCTTGTGAGTAATCGATAACGACGTATTGTAGTCGAGATGCCTCGCAGACTAGACCGCATAAATCGATTTTTTTCACCAACTGAAACAGTAAAGATTTGTTAAAATCTAATTTAATTGATTGGTTTGTGCACACTCCTATAATTATCTTAAAACTATTAACTTCTGCTGAAGCGTTTTGGACGAACTTCATCCTAAAAAAGTATTTCAGTACTGCTTCTTCTAACAGAGGAATGATCTCATATAATCCAAGTAACTTATCTCTTCCTTTACCCGAGACTCCGCCCTGTTCTATGCCTGTAAGCTCCGCCCACTTGTGTTATTGGTTGACTTCATGCTAGTATGTTATTGTTTAGTTTCCATAGTTGTATAATCTACCAAAAACATTATAGAAAAAAATTTAACTTACCAGTTACAATCCTCAGTTTTATAAACTATGAAAACTAACTATTAACTTAGTAGAGTATCATCCAATTACATAAGAGGGCGGAGCCTACAAGTAGAGGAAAAGGGCGGAGCCTACAAGTAGAGAAAAAGGGCGGTACTTGGTTTATATAAGACGACTTCTTCGTGGGACAAAGCGAAACGTAAATAGCTTTTGGAATTGAGTTAATTCGAAACACTTCAACAAGACAATGCTAGGTGTGATGAAACATGTACTCAAATAGATTATATACATCCTCGTAGAAATGTCAATTACTATAATAAATTTAATTTAATTACATACATATTTAGTAATTAAAACATTGTTAATTCATAATTAATAAAATACTGCAATTTATATAACAATACGACGTTTCAACCACTAATCGTCATCTTCAGGTGTAATCACCACAAAAACTCTTACGTTTAAACACAGCGAGGACTCATTTGTTGCTGCTCTTATTGGTTCGTAAGTTATCGGTAAAAAACCAAAACGTCGACCATGGAGCTGTTATAAAAGACGCAGTTTCTCAAAAGCAGCTGGATTGATTTCGCTCAAATTTTTATACAGTTCAAAATAATTGGCAAACATAGATTTGACGCCAGTTAACATTATTTCTCCATTAAGTACGATTTGCACAAGTTTTGGACTAATTTAAATGTATAAATATTTGTTCAAAGTCAAATCTGTGGTTGATTTTTACTTTTAAAATTCACATCCTTGGAGAGAAATTCGTAGAAATGTGAGTGAGAAAATGTTTTTGTTTCGTTCATTCTTATCAGGGGGCTCTATATAATGAGTGTGGTGTGCCAACACAAGGGACTCTAATTAGATCTTTTCTTGTAGTATTGGATTGTATCCTTCTCTCTTATCTTTCCTATCAGGTCTTTATTAACTAACACTTAGTTTTTTTCTACCCTGACGCTATTAGAGTATTGGAGGGCACGGGGGTTTTATCTTATGTTTTTTTTCTACCTTTTTGTTTTATAAAATGAAGATGACAGAGAAGTTATTCATCTTTAAACAAGGAAAAACTTTGTAAACCTAACCTAACCTAACCTAACCTAACTTCTCTGTATAATCTATTACAAATAGCACAGATATCGCAAGATGGACCGATTCTTTTACCTTTTTCGGATGACCATTCCTTCCCCTTCTCCTCGCTCACTGCACAGTCATAAACAACATCCAACGAGCAAATAACTCTACTCAAACACTCTATTTCCTTTCTCTTTAGAAACAGTCAATGTTTTCTTTATTACTGTCATATATACTCGACATTCACTCCACCTAGTGGTGATATTTCAAACTAAATGTTACAAATTGTTAATAAATAACGATAAGACCTAACCTTACTTTTTCAATTAAACCAATCATATATTTTATATTATTGCATCGTAGAGTTTTGAAATCTAATTAGATTTGTCTGATTGTAATAAAGACACCTGAGCCTATGAAACGTGCACAGATCTTACTACGTAACGTAATTTGGAACTAATTTTAGCCAAACAGGATGGTAATCCTTGGTGGAACATGATTGTAGTTACAAACAATGTTATGTTTAAAAAAGAAAATAGAAAGAAAGTACCTTAAAAGTTCACAAATATAAGGGAGGATGTAGAACAACAAACATTATCACACGTAGTGTTGTAAGTAATATTTATGTGTAGCGGAGGTGAGAAGGTTAGGTTAGGTTAGGTTAGGTTAGGTTAGTATAGGTCAGGTTAGGTTAGGTTAGGTTAGATTAGATTAGGTTAGGTTAGATTAGGTTGGGTTAGGTTAGGTTAGGTTAGGTCAGGTTAGGTTAGGTTAGGTTAGTATAGGTCAGGTTAGGTTAGGTTAGGTTAGATTAGATTAGGTTAGGTTAGATTAGGTTGGGTTAGGTTAGGTTAGGTTAGGTCAGGTTAGGTTAGGTTAGGTTAAGTTAGGTTAGTTTAGGTCAGGTTAGGTTAGATTAGGTTAGGTTAGGTTAGGTTAGGTTAGATTAGATTAGGTTAGGTTTTGTCAGATTATGTTAGGTTAGGTCAGATTATATTAGGTTAGGTTAGGTTAGGTTAGGTTAGATTAGGTTAGGTTAGGTTAGGTTAGGTTACGTTAGATTAGGTTAGGTTAGGTTAGATTAGGTTAGGTCAGATTAGGTTAGGTCAGATTATTAGGTTAGGTTAGATTAGGTTAGATCAGATTAGGTTAGGTCAGATTAGGTTAGGTCAAATTAGATTTGGTCAGATTAGGTTAGGTCAGATTAGATTAGGTTTGGTTAGATTAGGTTAGGTCAGATTAGGTTAGGTCAGTATAGATTAGGTCAGATTAGGTTAGGTCAGATTAGATTAGGTTAGGTTAGATTAGGTTAGGTCAGATTAGGTTAAGTCAGATTAGATTAGGTCAGATTAGGTTAGGTCAGATTAGATTAGGTCAGATTAGGTTAGGTCAGATTAGATTAGGTCAGATTAGATTAGGTTAGGTTAGATTAGGTTAGGTCAGATTAGATTAGGTTAGGTTAGGTTAGGTCAGATTAGATTAGGTTAGGTTAGGTCAGATTAGATTAGGTTAGGTCAGATTAGATTAGGTTAGGTTAGATTAGGAACTGTTCTCGGCTAGGTTAGGTCAGATTAGGTTAGGTCAGATTAGATTAGGTTTGTTTGATTAGGTTAGGTCAGATTAGATTAGATTAGGTTAGGTTAGGTCAGATTAGATTAGGTTAGGTTAGATTAGGAACTGTTCTCGGCCCGCTACCACCAAGGCTGCTTACTTTTTGACAGCGAAAGCTTTTGGATTGTTTAGCAGTAAAAGTTTAAAATTGAAGCCAAAATAAAACTAAAAATTAGATATTGTGTAAAGGATAAATCTACTTGAACGGTAGATAGTGAATACTGGTTACAAGGAACTGTGAGCGACTATGGGTGGATCGTTGAGCTCCTATAAGGGTCGCCACAGATCTTGACCGATGAATCGGCGCTACTAGCCATTCTGAAACAGCGAACCAGCGCCAGCGGTCCGCGCACTCAGGCTATACGGCAAAACGGAGTAATCCAGAGCGGTGAGCGCGTTGTCGTTTACACGTTCCTAGACATCTCGAGAATAATAAAACTACAATGAAACTTATATATGCCTTTTCTGCATGAATTTCCGCATACAACGGTATAAATATATTAGCTTTAAAATTATTTGTAATTTTTAATAATGAAAAATATTAGAAAGTTGAAACAAAATGACATGAAAAAGTCAGTAAGCGAGAATTTTTTATATTTTTGTGGTAGAAACAAACTTCCAGCGAGAAAGTTGTAGCAAATTAGTTGATCTTAAAAATGTATTCGAAAATATTTTTGATAGAACTTCTAGTTTGTTCAATACTCCGATGTAAATAACCGTTATGTTCAGTTCCACGCGCGAAAAATCACTGTTTTTCCCCACTTTTTTCAAGATATAAATTATAACAAGTTATGTAAAAAGTTGAACCTCCGTAATATAACATTTGACAATATTTTCTTTTAATTTGGTAGGTCACTCATCAAAATTGAACTGGCCGTTTAGGAGGTGTGATATCGTAAACTCGGGTATACATAATTTGTTCACGGACATTAGTTGTGATATTGGAAAACCAATGTTTTTAGGAAAGTACCCGCACTCCTCCCCTCGCCTAACCCAGCGCTTGCCAAACCATCAGTCAAGATCCGTGGCGACCCTTATAGCAAGCGGCGTATGCGCACTAGCTCACCCTTGCGAATGTAACCAGCCGATTCTTCACATAAATTTCCTACAGTACAGTAACTTAGTGGAAGAAATGAAGGTGTACTTTATTGGTAGCCCATTGGAGGTGTCTGAGAATACCACAAAACTACGATGTAGATAAAACTGGAAGGCAGAAGTAGAGGATGCTAACAGTTCCTAAGCAAGGAATCTGAATCATGGCTTAAATAAAATGACAAAAATAGTAGCTTGATCGACACCATTCTGAAATTCTGAAGTGGAGGATTTATACCTGAAGGAGAAGAGGTTTTAGTGGGTAAACTGGATGACCTGGGAGTCCCATCACCAAGAGATACCGTTTTCAGTTGGTTTTAAATCCAACCTTCCCCCCGAAATTGAAATTCCTTTGGTTTGCTACATCTCAGTCCAAAGAGTGAATATCCACGGACATGATGTGTGTGTGTCTCTAGTTAATACACAATTGCTTCAAATCGGTTGTGTAATTTATGAGAAATGTCGTGAAATTCAGTTTCAATGTTGTATTTCGTGTAACTTCTCACGAGTGCCTCCAAGGCTGAATACAGGGTGTTCCAAAAATGGAGATTCTTTTAGTACTGTGAGACTATTGAAAGCCTCTTTGTGGATAGATACATCGGCACATAAAAAATAAATTATGATATAGATGAAATGTTTGGATTTGTTATTTTACAAGAAAACGTGAATTAAAAAAAAATGTATAAACAATAATGTTTTATAGGTTAGGACAAATCAGTAATGTCAAAAATAAAAATAAAACAGCCGATGAAACACTCTCGTAAAGTAAAACTCTAGCTTAATAAAAATTGCTAAATTCAATCAATCTGAAATATTCGATCCAGTCGAAGATGATAGTTTTTTTTCCAAACAAAATATGTAAAACCATTGAGTACTAACCTTTCCTGTTTTTATGTCGTAACCAACAACTTTAGGTTTACATTTTCTGATCGGATTATCTAAGGTGTTGACAATACCAACATCCAAGATCCAGAGAATATCTTTAGCATCCAGGTAAAGGTCTACTGCGTTCTGGATTGAATTACAGTTCCCTTCTTCTTGTAGATTCCAAGAAGGGAATGGTTCGAGGATAGACTGACAGGTCTTTGTCTTGAGGCAGGTTACAGCGACTGTGGCCGGAACTCCGGGCTTGAATCTAGACGAAACATAACCTTAAAGTCAATAACAAATATGAAAACAGCTGTTAGGTAAAGTCATGGAGTGGTTAGGTTGTTCAATCGTGACAAAAGTTGAAATTTTATATGAAGTTGATGTGGATTTGACTCGTAAATTTCTACCTCGCTTTTTACGTTGATCTTTAATTTTATTGGCGTAAGGAAACAGTAGAAGTGAATTTGACATAGCGTCTGTCCCTCGTCTGTTACGTGTTCACGAGAGCAGAAACAAAAATAATGATAGGAAAATGAAAATTGGTATAAGGGACAATAGAACCATTTGGATATTTAGAAAAAAACCGATTTGAACATGACGACTATTTTAAACATTTGTTCAAATCTATAGATGTTAGATGTAAATTTGCAGATTTAAATTCTGCATGTAATGGTAACAACTCAATCTTTCCACGATGACAAATCGCTCAAAAATGTAATTTATAAAATGACCTCTCCAAAACATTTGATCTAGTACGACCAAATCACGGAAGCGAGTGGGGGCTTCTTACAGCTTCCGACATCAAAAAGTTAAGTCATGTTCAAAATTACGACGTCCAGATAACCTGTGTAACAACAGTTTTAGGTAACCCCCCCCCCCCAACTACTGGGTAAAAATTGTTATCTAGAATAAAATATGCAAAATGTAAAATAGAAAATCAATACATTCCGAAAAATTAGATTAGGTTTGGTTAGGTTAGGTTAGGTCAGATTAGGATAGGTTAGGTTAGGTTAGGTTAGGTTAGGTTAGGTTAGGTTAGATTAGATTAGGTTAGGTTAGATTAGGAAAGATAGGTTATATTAGGTTAGGTTAGGTCAGTTTAGGTAAGTTTAGGTCAGTTTAGGTTAGTTTAGGTCAGGTTAGGTTAGGTTAGGTTAGGTTAGGTTAGATTAGATTAGGTTAGGTTAGATTAGGACAGGTTAGGTTAGTTTAGGTTAGGTCAGTTTAGGTTAGAATTGGTTTAGTTAGGTTATGTTAGGTCAGATTAAATTAGGTTAGGTTAGATTGGATAGGTTAGGTTCGATTAGATTAGATTAGGTTAGGTTAGGTTAGATTAGGATAGGTTAGGTTAGATTAGATTAGGTTAGGTTAGATTAGGATAGGTAAGAAGAGATTAGGTTAGGTTAGGTTAGATTAGATTAGGTTAGGTTAGATTAGGTTTTGTCAGATTATGTTAGGTTAGGTTAGATTAGGTTAGGTTAGGTTAGGTTAGGTCAGATTATATTAGGTTAGGTTAGATTAGGTCAGATTAGATTAGGTTAGGTTAGATTAGGATAGGTTAAGTTAGATTAGGTTAGGTTAGATCAGATTAGATTCGTTTAGGTTAGGTTAGATTAGGTTAGGTTAGGAGAGTTTAGGTTAGATTACGTTAGGTTAGGTTAGATTAGGTTAGGTTAGGTCAGAATAGGTTAGGTTAGGTTTTGTCAGATTATGTTAGGTTAGGTTAGATTAGGTTAGGTTAGGTTAGGTCAGATTATATTAGGTTAGGTTAGATTAGGTCAGATTAGATTAGGTTAGGTTAGATTAGGATAGGTTAAGTTAGATTAGGTTAGGTTAGATCAGATTAGATTCGTTTAGGTTAGGTTAGATTAGGTTAGGTTAGGAGAGTTTAGGTTAGATTACGTTAGGTTAGGTTAGATTAGGTTAGGTTAGGTCCGAATAGGTTAGGTTAGGTTAGATTATGTTAGGTTAGGTTAAATCAGATTAGGTTAGGTAAGGTCAGATTAGGTTAGATTAGGTTAGGTTAGATTAGGTTAGGTTAGATTAGGTTAGGTTAGGTTTTATATTTCAGTTAAATCCTCAACTAGCGCATGTATATTATAAACAGGAGCTTCTCCATTGATGTTCGACATATTCTTACCTTGGAATGACTACAAAAGCTAAATCCTTGAAGATCTGCGCACGTGTAGCAATAGCGTTCTTGGAGACGTACTTTCCTGAGCTCTTGTAGATACTCTTCGTGGAAGGACAAGGCCAAAGGAATTCGCCTCCTGTCCATTGGATAGCTGTTGTGTCTTTGTCCAATGCTGCGAAGGTCAGCTGAGTAGCTACGAAAGTTAGGAGACAGCAGCAGTAAAAGTTCTTCATCTTTGCTGAGGAGGAGGAAAAAAAAGGTTAGAAAATAAAAATTCCAATGTATTAAATCAAATAAAAGTAATTAGAAAGAGTATTTGTGAGAGTTGTTACTCGATCTTAAGGGTGAGGACCACCAAAACAGCAGAACGATGTTAGAGTAACAGTAAAATCGATTTCTTTAAGCTCTATTCTACTTATCCAGTTTACAAACTTTAAGTTTGGAATATCGACTTCCGTTTCATAGTCTCAGGAAACAGAAAAAGTTATTTTCAAAATGGCGTCCTTCTATCTGTACATAAAGATGATAGCAGCCATAGTAATTAAAATATACGTTATATTATGTGTTATAGGGGACTGTAATGTTCTCCGAAAATCCATATACATCAGGGCTCTTCTCCCACACTAGCGCAATCTGAACTGAACCCACAAAACTACAATTGTTCGACCCATACCTCATATTGTCGTATGGTTTGATATTTCTATTTTGAAATATAAATGGCAATGCTATTTGTTTTCTTAAAAACCTTTCGGTCATCATCGCCTTTTAACAAATAGGAAGAAAAGAACAAGAGTTGGTACCGATAGGAAATATGAAAGAGAGGGATCTAACCCAAGATGAAAGAAGGTATAGATCTAACTGGGATCCTCAAAGATTCTCAAGCCCGTACTAACTGAAGTGAACCCATAAAACCAAAATCCGTTTGGACGAGCCTTGACCCTGATATTAAAGTCTAGAAGAAGTAACAATAACCATTATGTTTTTAATTGTTATGTTTACAAATATATTTGATAAAACATGTCTTCGGTTGGCTTCATCTTAATATCACGTAATTATCACGTAATAGTCGACAATACTACAAAGGTATACAAATTAGAGAAATAGTTAAAAACAAGGTTGTTTAAACAATGTTGCAAAGTTGGCAAGGCTGTCTTAGTTGACGCATGCGCGATTCATTCCGTTCATTATATTACACGATGACTTGTTGACTTGGTACTTTTATAATGTGTTTTGATTCGAGATGACTAGGCGTGTTGGTATTGTATCAATGTACGGTCTATTGCTCTGTGATCACGTGTTTGTATGTTGATGGACGCCATCATGGTACTAACCCAATCAAACACAAACAGATTTACTTTGGTTTACAGGGATTCCAACGTTACAAATTTTATTTACATAAAAAGTTAAAAACTAATATAATGTTAAAAAAAATAAAGAGCCAAGCCTGTGTTAAAACTACAAGATTTAGGGTCCGTAAGTATTTAGAAACAGTTATTTTTATAAAGACAATGTAGGCTATTCATTTCTTCGTCAAAAATATACAAATTCGTAAACAGAATATCTTATAGTTTAATTTGATATTAAGATTTTTCAATTGAAATGTTTTAAAAGTGACTAAAATATCATTTGTAGGCATTTAAAATATCTGCGCACTGTTCTAAAGAATTACCAGATTCTTCTTTACAAGTAGCCTACCTCTGCAGGACTGTAAACAAAAATCAATCGTAGATGTGCCTTAAAATTGCAATTATTTAAAAACCGGTATAAACGAGTTTTTTAAAAAAAATTGTTTAAACAATATTTCTTCTAAAACTTTTAAATTAAACTGTTTCAAAAGTGACTAAAATCCCTCGCTCCGTGCGCTGTTCTAGACAATTACCATGGGTTGCTATTCGTGCCCTTGATAGGCGCTGTTACATTTATATTTATTGCCAATATGTATGCATTAGGCCTAAGTGAAAGGCTTTGTTTATGCATATCCATTCATAATCTCATGCATGACTTGTTGTATTATCCTAGTGAATGTAATTACAATAAACAATGCTGATATGATGTCAAACTTTCCCATACACCAATCTACAAAAAGTAATTTCTAACCTAAAATAATATTAGGCCAAAATGGTTGAACACTTTTTGTTTTTTATTCATGCAGCCTACCTGCGTATAATGTAGGTTATACTTAAATGAGAGTACGACGAAAATATATTTGTTAAATATATTTTTAGAAACGTATTTCGAAAAATAAGTGTTATTTCTAAATGTTTGATAAAGAAAAAAATGTTTATCTCGAATCAAAATATACCTAGTATGATTTTTTGTCAGATTTTTAGTAAATTGTTTCACGTTCGTTTTGAGCCTTTCAGTTTTGACAAGGTTTGAAGAGGATTTCGAAGTAAAGAGTGTGACAATCCCCATGGGCCCTAGCTCGATCTACACCTTTTTACTTAATCAGTCTACGAATTGTTAAGTTTGGTAATAGTAAAAAATAAATTCTACCTCCGCTTTTCGACTGATATTCACTTTTCATGGTTTCAGGGAACCGAAAAAGAGATTTTCAACATGCCGTCCGTATGTCGCTATTGTCCTAGGTACATAAGTACGATAGTGGTTACAAAAATTAACATAGGGATCATGAAATTTTGTATAGAGGACTATAGTGCACTCATATAGAAAACATTAATTTTGGTAATTGTCTACAACACCCAAGATTACCTAGAACCAAAATTTGTGTTGAATTCTGCAAATTTTTGACCTCCAAATCTGTCTGTAGTTTAAAAAACAGCGGCTAGATTTTTGGAACGAATTTTAGAAACACCCTGTATATTTTTAATTGAAATTTTGAACATATGTTTGGGTCATTAATCTTCACATTTCATAAAAAATCTAATGAAATAAGTAGATCCGGCTTTAAAAAATAGCTTATATGAACACATTTGTTTTTTCGCCGGTAACTCCTGGCAAATATATTTGAGGGGTGACAAATAACAAATTCTAATTTGGGTCCTTGAGAACAATATTAAAAAAAAAAAAAAAATCATAATCGTTCGAATCCACATTTAGATTTTTAATCTCTTACAATTACCGGTACACCTAAATATTCCTTCAGGTATGTTTAAAAATAACCAAATACCAAATTTAATTAAAATATTCGATGTTTTGGTTGTACTATAATAAATACATATTTAAAAATAATAATAATAATTTTAAAACAACGTATTTGCAACGTACAAACCACACTACCAACCTAACAAAATTAAATTCTAAGTAACATGCATTACAATCGTTCCTCCTGCTTATATTAGAGCTCACAAAAACAAATGCTTACCTGATAAGAATATAATAACAGTCACAAACTACACTACCAACCTAACAAAATTAAATTCTAAGTAACATGCATTACAATCGTTCCTCCTGCTTATATTAGAGCTCACAAAAAACAAATGCTTACCTGATAAGAGTATAATAACAGTCACAAACTACACTACCAACCTAACAAAATTAAATTCTAAGTAACATGCGTTACAGTCGTTCCTCCTGCCTATATTAGAGCTCACAAAAACAAATGCTTACCTGATAAGAATATAATAACAGTCACAAACTACACTACCAACCTAACAAAATTACATTCTAAGTAACATACATTACAATCGTTCCTCCTGCCTATATTAGAGCTCACAAAAACAAATGCTTACCTGATAAGAGTATAATAACAGTCACAAACTCCCTACACAGCTATATTAAGAGCAGAGATTCGTCTCTTGTATATATACACTTGATTGTAAAATTCTTTTTGTCGACTCAACCATTTTTAAACTCAAGGATTGTGTACGTTCTTTAAGTCACGACGAGCAACATGACGTTGCCGGCATCTGCTGAGGTTTCGGATGTTTGAGTAATGCTTCTTCAGGCAAAATATTTCTAAACAAATTTATTGTTGGTGCTAAACTAAAAATCTATGTTTAAAAAACTCCTGAATTGAAAAAGTGTCAATTTGGATATTGGTAAGTGTTCATATATAGAAGAAAAATGTGAATTTTTTTATTGAAATACAAATTTCAAGGTAATTAGTGTAAGACGAAGATTTTTTTTACTATAATTTAATTTTTCTTTTCATGCATATACGATGACACACAAAAATCAACACTGTTTTTATTTACCCAATATACGAAGCATATATTAAGTTTGGTAATCCTAAAATCGATCACAATTAGGAAAACTAATAAATACGGTTAGGCCAGTTTTTAAACCATTTGGAACTCGATTTTTTTAAAAAGCGTTCTTTAATTCATCTCTACAGTAGCCTATAGGACGAATCACCATGTCGACACAAGGATGGATGAACATGTTTTGCCCTTAGGCCAGTTATTTTTAGAACCTTATAACGTACAATTTATCAAAACATTTCAGCCGATTTTGATGAAATCCACTTTTTACGTATACCATTAGTAGAAGAAGTCACAAAAGCATGGTTATAATATTTAACGAAATCTGTCGTCCCGTTTTCGAGAAATCACTACAGACGTGCGGACATTTTGTATATTTTTACTCTCCGTAGACGTTGTCATTACCCAGTATGCAAATAATAATTTAAGTTTGGTAACATCCAAAAATTTACCTCCATTATAAAAGTGATTTTCGGCGTGCCGTCCGTCCGTCGTTGTCCCCCAGTACGTAAGCACGATAACAGCCATGACATTTCTTATAGGGGACGTGTCCCAATATAGAACCATATTGAAATTAAGGAAAATTAAAAATGGCGCTCATTTAAAACATTCCACGTACCAACAACACACCTACGATGAGACAGCGAAGTTATTGTAACTCTGAATCCTGTTCCCTCAAGGAAATATAATATTAGTGAGTTATGAAGGTCGACACGAGCGTAGCGAGTGGAGGTTTCATACCATCGAGACCCTTCAGGGAAGATACGTGTTTGTTTAAAACAGTTGTTACACAGGTTTTCTGAATCATGGAATAGTGTATTAGTAGTTTCTAGATGTCGGCTAGGACTAAACGAGTCTTGTATAGATTTCCACTCGCTTCGCTTGTTTCAGTGTCTCTGTCCTTGAGGACCTCCAAGCTGTACATATGTGTTGGTGTCTCCACTCTCTACGTTCGTGTCGCTGAGTCAGTAGCGCCGGATCTCATGTAACTATAGGAATATATCAGTCTTTTGGGAAGGCATGGTTAGGTTAGGTTAGGTTAGTTTTTTTAGGTTAAGTTTTGTTAGGTTAGGTTAGGTTTTGTTAGTTTTTTTAGGTTAAGTTTTGTTAGGTTAGGTTAGGTTTTGTTGGGTTAGGTCAGGTTTTGTTAGGTTAGGTTAGGTTTTGTTAGGTTAGGTTAGGTTTTGTTAGGTTAGGTTAGGTTTTGTTAGGTTAGGTTAGGTTTTGTTAGGTTAGGTTAGGTTTTGTTTGGTTAGTTTAGGTTTTGTTAGGTTAGGTTAGGTTTTGTTAGGTTAGGTCAGGTTTTGTTAGGTTAGGTTAGGTTTTGTTAGGTTAGGTTAGGTTAGGTTTTGTTAGGGTAGGTTAGGTTAGGTTAGGTTTTAATAGGTTTAGTTTTGTTAGGTTAGGTTAGGTTATGTTATGTTAGGTTAGGTTAGGTTTTGTTAGGTTAGGTTAGGTTAGGTTTTGTTAGGCTAGGTTAGGTTTTGTTAGGTTAGGCTAGGTTTTGTTTGGTTAGTTTAGGTTTTGTTAGGTTATGTTAGTTTTTGTTAGGCTAGTTTAGGTTTTGTTAGGTTAGGTTTGTTAGGTTAGGTTAGGTTAGGTTTTGTTAGGTTAGGTTAGGTTTTGTTAGGTTAGGTTACTTTTTGTTTGGTATGGTTAGGGTAGGTTAGGTTAGGTTAGGTTTTAATAAGTTTAGTTTTGTTATGTTAGGTTAGGTTAGGTTATGTTATGTTAGGTTAGGTTAGGTTAGGTTTTTTTAGGTTAGAGTTGTTAGGTTTTGTTAGGTTAGGTTAGGTTTTGTTAGTTTAGGTTAGATTAGGTTTTGTTTGGTTTGGTTTTGTTAGGATAGGTTAGGTCAGGTTAGGTTAGGTTAGGTTAGGTAGCTATATGTATATAAACGATGCATATTTTAACCTCACTCGTAACTGCTTCCAGGTGAACGTTAATATTTGTATTTTGGTTGTTTAATTTTGATAACGGTTTCTTGAAATAAAAATAGAGTCGGTTTCACTAGGTGGCTATATATAACCTGAATAATAAATTCAATCAAAGCTAACTCCCACCCACTGCAAGACCGTAGTCGACGATAGACTGAAGGCAGCTTACTGATAACATGCTTAGTGACAAAGTAGGACAATTATCCAACTATATTTTTCAACGGGTTCCAAGAAACCATAACAACTATAAACAACCAAAATACAATGCTTAACCTTCTTATTAAAGCAGTACGAGGGGGGTTAGGTTAGGTTAGGTTAGGTTAGGTTAGGTTAGGTTAGGTTAGGTTAGATTAGGTTAGGTTAGGTTAGGTTAGGTTAGGTTAGGTTAGGTTAGGTTAAGTTAGGTCAGGTCAGGTTAGGTTAGGTTAGGTTTCGAGCAGTGTTTGAGAACGATTAGCTTTCATTCAATTTTGTCACCCACCTATTGGGGAGGGTGGGTTTGTCTCCTATAGAAGCGACTGTCAATGGAGAAAGTTTAAGTTAGGTTAGGTTAGGTTTCGAGTAGTGTTTAAGAACGATTACTTTTCATTCAATTTTGTTATTAACCTATTTGGGGGGGGGGGGTTCGTCTCCTACATATAGGAGCGGCTGTCAATGGAGAAAGTTTGGGCAAAAATTTACAGAGCAGGTTAGGTTAGGTTAGATTAGGTTAGGTTAGGTTAGGTTAGGTTAGGTTAGGTTAGGTTAGGTTAGGTTAGGTTAGGTTAGGTTAGGTTAGGTTAGGTTAAGTTAGGTCAGGTTAGGTTAGGTTAGGTTTCGAGCAGTGTTTGAGAACGATAAGCTTTCATTCAATTTTGTCACCAACCTATTGGGGAGGGTGGGTTTGTCTCCTATAGAAGCGACTGTCAATGGAGAAAGTTTAAGTTAGGTTAGGTTACGTTAGGTTAGGTTTCGAGTAGTGTTTAAGAACGATTACTTTTCATTCAATTTTGTTATTAACCTATTTGGGGGGGGGGGGGGTTCGTCTCCTACATATAGGAGCGGCTGTCAATGGAGAAAGTTTGGGTAAAATTTTACAGAACAGGTTAGGTTAGGTTAGGTTTCGAGCAGTGTTTGAGAACGATAATTTTCATTCAATTTTGTCACCAAAATATTGGTGGGGGTGGGAAGGTTTGGTCTCCTATAGGAGCGGCTGTCACTGGAGAAAGTTTGGTCACAAATTTACAGAACAGGTTGTGGAGTTCAAGTTGGAAATAAGAGAGTGGTTTCGGCTGTTTTATTAGACAATTTGAAGGAGTGGATTGACAGCTCTCTGTGGGATATGACTCACTCTACAAGTTGGTTTACTTTCACCTGCGTCACCATTGTTTGGATACTTTAGTAGAAAATTTAAAAAACAAATCAACATTACCTCCCCCCCCGACAGAAAATTCTGAGGCCTTCATAAATCTTCAAACTATATAAATACCAGATGTTTATAAAATAGTTAAACATGTATTGAAAATAAACCGAGGCCACTCAACATCCATAGAGGTTAAAATGCTTACGGTTGATAAACAAACAAAGAGTATAAAGAGAAGAAACGAATGACACAATCGGCAACCTAACAATGAATCACATCTCCAGTATTGTCATTGCAAGTGTGCTGGTCCTCGGATCCAGTTACGATACAAATCTCTTATGTGACACCGTCCAAGTAACAGGAGCTAACCTGCAATGGCCGTGTTCCTCTACCAAGAGTATTTACGTCCAAACTGGTAGATACACACCTATGAATATAATAACAACTAGAGTACAGATGTACAGGGATCAAGCTATAGTGGTAACTCCTAGATACAGACCGGGAGTTCCATTCACTGTTGGTTCGTTGTGTTTCAAGAATCCTGACAAATGTGGTTCAATTGTATCAGCGTTTCCCAGTTGGAATATTCACGAGGAAGGAAATCCCGATGCCATACAGAATGCTGTCGATATATTCTTGGATCAACAGGATATTTTGTGGATCTTGGATGTGGGGATTGTCAACACGTTAGAGCAACCTATCAGACGTGGACCTCCGACTCTTTGGGCCATCGATCTTAAAGTTGGACAGGTAAGAGAATTTTAGATAACATTTCTCTAGAGTTGTAACAAAGTTTACGGGTTCGGAAAACAGCTGTTTCCTACATTGCATGCAGTGCCCTTTGCTCTCTCTCTCTCTCTCTCTCTCTCTCTCTCTCTCTCTCTCTCTCTCTCTCTCTCTCTCTCTCTCTCTCTCTCTCTCTCTCTCTCTCTCTCTCTCTCTCTCTCTCTCTCTCTCTCTCTCTCTCTCTCTCTCTCTCTCTCTCTCTCTCTCTCTCTCTCTCAGTTTATTTAATTTTTGTTTCTCAATTCTAAATTTTATTACGTTGTTTAAATTTAAATTTGTTAATTTTAATTTTATTTTAGTTATAACTTTCATTTTGGTCACTTTAATTTTAAGATTGTTAATTTTTATTTTATTTTAAATTCTCAATTTCATTTTGTAGCTAGTTTAAATTTAAGTTTGTTAATTTTTTATATTATCATAGTTATTTTTAATTGTTTTTAATATTTTTTTATTGTTATCAAGTTGTATTTTATATTTTTATATATATGTTGTTTGGGGTGAGGTGGTAGAGAGGACTATACAGTCCTAACCTCACCCTTAAATAAAGACAATTCATTCTCTCTCTCTCTCTCTCTCTCTCTCTCTCTCTCTCTCTCTCTCTCTCTCTCTCTCTCTCTCTCTCTCTCTCTCTCTCTCTCTCTCTCTCTCTCCAACTTAACCTACCTAACGACTGATCTTCGCCTTTATATTAAATTGGGCTGGGCTGGTACAATGATGTCACTTGTAAATTATTTCGTTTCACTGTCGTTGCACTTTGCGCTCTCAATAGACGGACAACAGCTGTTATAAACTCAATTTTAACTTGATACAATGTCAGATTGGGACAATCTGAGACTGTATTTAAATATTTAAAGAGACTTTCACAATAATTAAATGAAATAATAGACTATTTAAAAAAAACTAAAACAATGCAGCCACTAAAACTTTATTTCATCTACAATATTATTCTCCATTTATATTGGTATAACCTTTGCTGATTGCTACTATAAAATTATTTATAGATATTTTACTTCCCCTAACAATCCTACACAAACGATTAAAGTTTCGCCTATTTGTCAGTCATCATCAAACACGAAAGTAAACCGTGATAGACACATGTCCTATCTTGATTCGTTTAGCGTCTGTCTGTCTGTATGTGTTTTTTACAAAATAATTCATAACTCCTTAACGGTTTGAGTTACAGCCTAGAGATTCTGCACAAAATGTTCATCTTATTGGCCGCTATCTTTGTGCAAAATATGAATTAAAAAATCTTTAACTGTTTCAAAATGGCGGCAAATTTCACGAAAACCGTTAATTTTACAAAAAACATTGCAAGATACATAAAATGCAGCAAGTTTTATGGAGATTCCAACGATATCTTATTAAGCTTATTTTGGACGAAGAATAACAGAGAAATTAATTTCTTCCTTGCTATACCTACAGTTTTCTCCATTTAAACAATGTTAAAACTGTAACAAATATCATAAAATCACAAAAGTTGTGTTTCTTTAAAAAGTTTTCATTTTGTACAGGTTTGAAAATAAAATAATATTTATGTATTGATAATTTGTGATTATATGATATTTTTTACAGTTTTAACATTGTTTAAATAAATGGAGAAAACTGTAGGTATAGCAAGGAAGAAATTAATTTCTCTGTTATTCTTCGTCCAAAATAAGCTTAATAAGATATCGTTGGAATCTCCATAAAACCTACTACATTTTATGTATCTTGCATTTTTTTTTGTAAAATTAACGGTTTTCGTGAAATTTGCCGTCAAATATTTAAAACAGCCGCCATTTTGAAACGGTTAAAAAAAGTTTATTCATATTTTGAACAACGATAGCGGCCAATAAGATGAACATTTGTGCCGAATCTCAACGCTGTAACTCAAACCGTTAGGGAGTTATGAACTATTTTGTAAAAAACACATACAGACAGACAGACGCTAAACGAAACGAGATAGGACATATTTATGTTTATATAAACGTTTTTGCTTATTTTGACCCAAGGAATCACTGCGTAAATTATTGCCCCACATTTTCCCGAACACCCTGTATAGTCTTGGGTAAGATCCCTCTTTTTCATGTTTCCAATCAGGAGTCTTTTGACCAACTTTTGTTCTTTTCAGACCCTGACGCTATAAAAGCATTCAAGGGCTAAAGGTTTTTTTTACAAGGTGATGATGACCAAAAGGTTTGAAACAACACTCTAACCTAACTTTTCTTTACAGGTCGTCAAAAGACTGGACATCACCGAGCTGACCTGCAGCACAAGTCGTCTCCAATACCTAGTGGTTGAGTATTCAGAAGAAGGTAAACCCTACGTCTACGTCAGCGACGCCGCTTCTCGAGCCATCATCGTCTACGACGTCCTGGCAAGTCGTGGTTACCGTGTCGTCCTTCCTCAAGAAATAACTCTAGGCTGCGGACGTCACGACGTCCTCTACTTGTCACTGATCAGGAAGTGTGACGGTAGTAACGTCCTCTATTTCAGTTACTTGGCAGGTCAGCGTATCTTCGCTATCAAGACAGTCAACCTCCGTCATGGAAGCTGTCAAGGAACTGTGGTCGATGTCGGCGTGAAACCGTCTAAACTAGTTTACCTGGGAACTGATAACGCTTCTAACTTCTTCTTCCGTTACAAAGGACAAGGTGATATTTACATGTGGAATACGGAAACGTGTTTTAAATCTGAAAATTTTATTCTTGTACAGAACGGGGACGATTGTCGACTCGCCACTCAGGTTGTTCCTGGTTTTAAGAAACTTATGTGGGTTCTGGAGAGTAACTTTCCTGATTATATTCAAGGAACGACGGGATGTCTTGGTGCTAGTGTTGTTTTACATCCGTTGGTTAAAACTTGCGACAGCTGATTGTAAATGAGGTTATCATAATCATTCATTAGGGAGAAAATGTTTCCGTTTCTAGTTTTAGGTACGTGGTCATCCTTCAAATCGTGTTACACCGGCTGTGCCAAAACATAACACTACTTAACCTGATTTTAGCTCAGTTTACCTAAACTATTCCAACCTAACCTAACTTAATCTAGTGATATCAAATATATTCCAACTAAACCTAACCTCAAAACAACAAAACCTGAATCAACTCACCTACAAACTCATACTAACTTAACATAACAATATTTAATGTGACTCTACACCTGAAATAAACCCAACCTTATCAAAACTACACTAATTATAGCATTTCTTCAATTACGCATATTCATAACTAACAAAACAATACCTAATCTAACCTTAACCTAACATAAAATGAACTTTACTTAATCTTATCAAAACTAAACTGTACCTAACTTGACTTTAGTGTTCTGTAAACTAAACTGTACCTAACCTAACCTAATCTTACCTAACCTAACCTAACCTAACCTAACCTAACCTAACCTAACCTAACTTAACCTAACAATATTTAATGTGACTCTACACCTGAAATAAACCTACCTTATCAAAACTTCACAATACCTACACTAATTATAGCATTTCTTCAATTACGCATATTTATAACTAACAAAACAATACCTAATCTAACCTTAACCTAACATAAAATGAACTTTACTCAATCTTATCAAAACTAAACTGTACCTAACCTGACTTTAGTGTTCTGTAAACTAAACCGTACCTAACCTAACCTAACCTGTGCTTAATCTAACGATTCTGATTCCTTTCAATATTTCCAACAGATTTTACATTCCCAATAATTTGATATGGCAAACCTAACCTAACCTAACCTTCCACAAAAGAGATGACCTAACCTAACCTAACTTACCACGTAATACTTGACTTAACCTAACCTAACCTACCACATAAAGCATGACCTAACCTAACCTACCACATAAAGCATGGCCTAACCTAACCTACCACATAGAAAATGATCTAACCTCCCACATAAAGCATGACCTAACCCTACCTAATCTTCCACATAAATAATGACCTAACCTAACCTGCCATATAGAGAATTACCTAACCTAACTCAATTCTAAAAAACAACCATCAGCTAACCTATCCTAGTTAATTTATCACCATAAAATGGATTAAAATACAGCCTTCAAAATTAACCACGTTTTCTCTCAATGTCTAATCCTAAACATGACCTAACCTTCACGATATACAGACATAACCTCCAAAAGGACATCACACTGTTTATAAATATATGAAACACATTTGTACACATTTAAAAATGTAAAAATGTCTATTACTAATTTTAAGTATTTGTTGATAGTTTTTTAAGTGTATTTGTTATTTTTAGTTTAATAAAAAAAAATATGCATGTTAATTTTGAGACAACATTTTCTTCCAATATCCTAATTTATAAATATAGAGCTTGATTTGTGAGATGTTTTAAAATTAGAATTGGACTTGAACACAATTTATAACAACTAAAACGTTTATTAATGTAAAAACGCGTTTCGACGATAATCTCGCCATCTTCAGTAACACAACTTCTGATTTAATTTGTTGAAATAAACCGTATACAAACAGATTTTTATCACAAAAACGGGTTCAGCGGATTGGACTACAAAACCGAAATTAATAATTGCGATCTTCTCAAAATCGGCTGTAATGATTTTGTTGAAATTTTTGTTAAGTATGTAACTAGTGTGTCAAATCGAGAAGAAAAAAAAGATTATGTTTCGAGAATAATTGACTAAATTTAACCTGACTGTTGCCATTAAACATTCAACTCCAAGCAAATACTGTTAGGGCAAATTTATGGCACGGAAAAAAAAAAAAAAAAAAAAAAAATGAAAACATCCTTTAAAATCGTGAAATGAATTAAAAAACAATTTTACGCAATAACTTTTTTTTTTTTCAAAACGAAATTTAAATGATTGATCCTCAGTTGTTGATTGTAAACAAAGCTTCTTGACACTGGACTTAAGTTGTTGAACGAATTAAGTGTTCATTTAGGGTAATTTTAATTTGTTTTGGTGATTGAAATTTTCACAATTCTGGTTTTAATTTGATAATGATGGATTGTATCGATTATTTAATCGGATATTTGTGTATAATACACGACCTTTCGATACTACAAAGCAACTGCCGTTATCAAGTGTAAAACTTGGAACATAATAGAGGATCAAATAGTTAAGCGTGGTAAAACAACGACTTAATGAGGCATAATATAGTGTCAGTTATTTGTGTAAAGCCAGCCTTTCTAACAGCCTAGCGCCAAAATATTAATTTTTGTCAAATAAACATACATTCTCAAAATTTGGGAATATTTGTCACAAGAAAAAACAAAAATACACGATTTTCTCAAAATCGGCTAGAACGATTTTGATCAAATTTGATCAAGTGTAGTCTCTTAAGACCCAAGCACAACGTTTTGGTTGACATCTCTCCAAAACTGACGGTTCGTATGTTATCATGAATAGAAGATTTTCTTCAAATTCTAGTCAACTTCGTTTTAAAAATCGCAAATAAAATAACCGTTCAAACCAAATGCAAGCTTCATCGCTTACAGAACTAATATTTTTTGTTTTGTGGAATGTTGTGTTAGACAGTTAATTTCAAAGATATTTAAATAACAAAACCTAAATTCTGATCTGTAGGTTATGAATACACACACGTACTTGTCAAATCAAGCTTTAACCTTGTTTCTATAAAAAAACGCTGCGACTGACAAATAAAATTATGTTTATATAGGGAATATTTTGCAAGTCATGCACAGCCGATGTTTATGAAACATGAGTCAAGATCATTGCCATTCTTTCATTCCGATTGGAGTCCATGGGTACTCTTCTTCAGTACCGTATTTTCATACGGGCAATCCCGAGAGAGACTAACTGGATACTACACAAATAGTCTTGGTTTAGATTCCTCTCTTTCCTTATTTAGTCTTTGATGACCAAATCTTGTTCACTTCTAATTCTGACGCTCCTAGAGCATCCAAAAGCAATGGATCTTTATGTACTTACGGAAGTAATAGGCAAGTTTGATAATCATCGAAACTTCAAACTCTGTTTTTCGACTTGAAAGTTCCATAACCTCAAAAAGTAATTTCTAAACTTGACCTCCCCAGAAAATGTGATATTTGTATAATTAGAAGATCAGTCAAGGCCGACTCACCTTCAAGAGCGTAGCGAGTGGAGGCTTTACAAATATCTACAGCTGTGAGGCCCGTTAGGGCCTAGCTCGTTGTCGAGGAAACAGTGATCACACACGAAGTCCAACTGTTTTGGGCATTAAATTTAGAGAATCTGCTTGTATGATGGGGCTGGGTAAGTACCATGATGGCGTTCATTACCTTGTTTATGTTCATCACGTAGGCTATTCACTTGATAAAAAGAGTAGATTCATGCGCCTGAAACGTGATGTATTTATATTAGAATAATAGCAATTGACAATTACAAGTAGGCCTACATAACCTAACATTTTCATAGTATGTCGCTTGCCTACTGGTGACTATACTGTACAAATACCAAGTTATGTAACAGCTGTAAGAAGTTGTTTGTTAATGATGGAAGTTCAATTTTATTATTATACATTTTTCGGATATTTGACATCATTTGTGTGTTAAAAATCAAAACACGACGTTTCGGGAATAAGAATCAAATCCCGTTATCAAGTGACTAAAAACTAAAGAAAACTAAAAGAAACATCGAGCAGGATTTAAGTTCTAACGGATATCCTCTATCCATTCTTTCCAAATGTAAACAGTGAAAAATAATAAAAATAATGAGTCTAAGGATGAAAATAAACCACTAGCGTACATGACAATCCCTTATGTGCCGGGATTATCGGAAAAAGTTAGACGCGTAGCCAGAAAATATAAATTGTGTACCGCTTTTAAAACACTAAATACCATTAGGCAACATCTCGTCCAAACTAAACCTAAAAATGGCACGCAGGACACTAAAAACTGTATTTACAGTATCAAATGTGAGTGTGATGGACAATATATTGGCGAGACAAGAAGACCATTAAACATTAGAATAAAAGAACATAAGAACAATGTGCGGTTAGGCCTAGTCGATAAATCGAAAATTGCAGAACATATATGGTCCGAAAATCACAAATTTAATTGGGAAGAGGCAAAAATCATACACCGGGAAAGTAACCTATACAAACGTAAAATAATTGAAGCCTCATACTGTATATAAAACTAACGGACAATCCTATCAGCCAATCAAGTATAGAAGTAAGGCCATTATGGCTCCCATTATTAAAAAAAGAACTAAAATTTGATTATAATACCCCTACAACTAAAAAACAAGCTGAAATTTTACCTGTTAAATCGCCACAAGGGGTTGTAACCCGCTCTCGGGCTAGGAAGCTTAATACAACTAACAATAGACCACTCCCCTAATAGTTTGTCACGCCTTCTGGACCACGCCACTTGTTGCTGTATCTTTGATGCATGCTTAGATATTAAGGTTGGTGGTATTCTTATTTTATCTTACTTCTTACATTGGCTTAGTTTCTAGTTTCATGTTTCTTTAGTTTTTAGTCACTTGATAACGGGAATTGATTCTTATTAACGAAACGTCGTGTTTTGATTTTTAACACACAAATGATGTCAAATGTCAGAAAAATGTATAATAATAAAAAAGGATAAAATCTTTAGTTTTCTTTCAAATTTTAGTGAAATGTGATGATTAATGACAAAAACCACGAGGAAAATTGTATCTTACAATTTATTAGAATTCAGTTTTAATCGTCAAGAAATAAAAACGAACGTTGACCAACCTCGATTTTACTGAGGACCTGTTTATAGAACAAGCTAAGCAAGTTTCGGTCCTTACTAAAATTAACTACCAAAATGACATTTTGTTTGACTATTACTTTTTATTTGTTTTTGAGTTGGGTGTGTGAGTAAGCTTGTTCAATGTTTCTTGCACCAGTTATATTTAATTGATGATGAACTACATGGTGTTCGCTTTAAAACCAAATAAAAAAATTACTAAAAAATTACCATCTTGAAACTGTTAGCAAGCAAGTTTGTGTTATGTATTTACAAGATTTATTTGCCTCTCTCGACTTCCTTAATATTTAAGATGTTTCAGTTGAGCCTTCCACTATCCCCCCCTCCTTCGGAGGTTAGTAAAAAAAGGAAGGTATATACTTTGTTTTTCTATGTTAAGACCTTGCATAGGCTCTTGTTTTTAAAAGTCATCATATCCCTAAGAAAAGAGCATAAAATTCCCGTAGCCAACGATTAATTGCGTCAGGGTTGGAGGTGAACTGGAGTTGGAGGAGACTTTGTAAGAAAGTGAAAGAGAGGGATCTAACCCAAGACTACTTGAGTAACAGCCAAAGTCACTCAAGCTTTCCAAGCCTGGGAGTTATTGTTTAAAAGTACACTTCTTAAATTTTGTATTTTGTACTCAAATTGTTAACAAAAATAAATGAAGGCTTCTGATTTTTCATTTAATATATTAACTGAGGGATTATGAAATGCTCTATAATAAAGCAGATGAAGCAATTACAAAAGGACCTTCCTCTCAAATGACCTTGAATTATTTTGAAAGTCATCCCAATGTCAATACAGGGTGGTGCAGCTTACACGAATACTATCACTAATAATTATGACAACTCGTGTTTATTGCACAATCATTGCACAACAATTTTAAATGAGCATATATGCTCCTACTTTTATCACGATTAATTTATTTGCTTCATTTTCATAAAAGAAATGTGTAAAGAAGAGAGTAGTGTTTGGCTTTATTTTTTGTTGTTTTCCATTTAAATTTATAAAAAAACATTAAACACAACAAAGGTTTTATAATTATAAATAAATCAAAATTTATTTATAATTTTTTAATTTATAAATTTTATAAGTCTGAATGTGACAACTCGGTAAACAACACAATTAACTCCCCTTCCTTCCCCATAGTTTATCTTTCTTTATTTCCTTCTCCTTTTTCTCATTCTTCTCGTTATTCACGTTCTTCTTTTTGCCCTTCTTCTACGTCCTTTTCAATATCCCTATTCTTCATTTTTTTCTTTAAAAGTAAATACTACTTTAATTTATTTTCTTTCACTACTTTTTTCTTTTTACTATTATAAATTTACTTATCATTCTACTTTTTCTTCTTTTTTCCTTTCTTCCTACTTCTTATCATTTTCGTTATTCTCCTTCTTACGTCCGTCACATCCAACTCTTCTGCTCTTTCCTCCTTGCCTTCTTCTGCTCTTCTTTCTCCTTCCCCTTCCTTTTTATTTCATTATTATTGTATTTTCTCCTTATTTACTTCTTTTTATTATCCTTCTACACTTCTTTCTTTTTCATATTCTCCATTTACTTATAATTTTACTTTTTCTTCTTCTTTTTTATTCTTTCTCCTTCCTATAGTTCTCCTTCTTCTGTCTCATCCTACTCCTTCTGTTCCTTCCCCCTTGTTTTTCTTCTGCTCCTTTTCTTCTTCTTTCTTCCTTTTCATCACATTATTATTGTATTTTCTCCTCATTTACTTCTTTTTATTATACTTTTCCACTTCTATCTTTTACATATTCTCCATTTTCTTATCATTTTATTTTTCTTCTTCTTTTCCTTTCTTCCTCCTTCCTATCGTTCTCCTTATTCTCCTTCTTCCGTCTCATCCTATTGCTTCTGTTCCCTTCTCCTTGTTCTTTTCTTCTGCTATCCATTCTCCTTCCCCCTTCCTATTCATCTCTTTTTTTTGTATTTTCTCATTATTTACTTTTTTTTATTCTCTCCCTCCACTTCTTTCTTTTTCATATTCATCATTTTATTATTATTCTACTTTTTCTTCTTCTTTTTCTTTATTTCTCCTTCCTATCGTTCTCGTTATTCTGCTTCTTCTGTCTCATCCTACTCCTTCTGTCCCTTCCTCTTTGTTCTTCTTCGATTCCTCATTTCCTTTCTCCCTTCCTATTCATCTAATTATTCTTGTATCTTTCTTCTTCTTTTCATTCTATTTGTCCTCCTCATTTTTTTAACCTTATTCTTCTCGTTCTACTCCCTATTCTTCTTCTTATTTTTTGACATCAACAATTTAACTCCCTAATCACAAACAAATTTGATTTGGGGGGAAGGCGTGAACAAAAATCATAAAAGAAAATACTCGCAACCAATTTTTATTACCTTCTTTTATATTTAAAGAAAAAAAACATTATGTAATTAAAATTTCGCCTAACTTTCAGTCAGCCATTTTGAATTTTCTAATTTTCTGGGTAGATTCGTAATCGACCATGTACACTACCAAAAAAACAATTTTATAAATTGTTTGCCTTCTTTGGATGCAATGGTCCTTTAAGGATTAAAAATGACTAAGTTTAATAATGTTAAATAATAATAGAACAAAACAACTTCAACAATTTTTTATTAATTTTAAAATATTGTATTTTGACAAACTTATGAGAAAAGCATAAAAGTGCATTTAAAAGTCTCGCACACAATATCACATGCACACACTATGTGATTCTTGTTATATACACCTGAAACAGCTGTAGTTCTATGAAAAAAAAAATCTGATGGAAAGAAAACTTCTTTTATTAAAATAAATTCTGACGGACTTTAACTAAAATTAACTAAAAAGGGTTAAAACATCTACCCAATGGAAACATAATCTAAATTTCCTGTAACGAATAAAATGGATTATCTAACAACCGGTCAGGTTATTTAACTAATTAAACCTAACCTGCTAATAGATGTAGATAACTTCTACCCGTCTTGTTGAGGTATATGAATGATTTGGTTTGACTGCATTTCCAGATAAAACCATTTCTTGTCATATAGTATAAATTAGTCCAGGCAGCTTAGAAAAAACAACAGGTTTTTCACAAAGTCAATCTTTACTAATATTTTTCTTTTATTTGTAGGTTTTTTTGCTTAGAATACGATAAAAATAATGTGCCCTAATTTCCGACACAGCTATTTTTCGCTGTTATAATGGTTTTGTGCGTATATCTTGGTTTCTTTTTGACCTGTTGGTTTTGGTCTATTTTTATTGGAAAAGACGAAGATTTGAAAGGGCTGTAGAACTTTTTTGCCCAAAATAAACCCAAAATTTTGGCTAATTTTTCCAATTTTGGCGGGTTTAAAAAAAATCAAATTAGTGGTATTTTGCACAAGGAATAATAATGTTGACCCCTTTCTGCAGGAAAAAATCTTCTATTTGTATGTCATTCTAAGGTTAAAAAAAAAAAAAAAAAAAAAAAAAAAAAATGCGATTTTAGAAAGATATGATATATTTTTAGATCCAAAGTAAGGTTAAATTTTAAAAATAAAAAGTTACGTCATTTTGAGCAACTTTTTTCCAGCCAATCAGAAATCTTGCCAACCTAGAAATCTTTTCTAGAAATATATAGGTAAATTTCTCTTCTTTCTAAATTGAATTTGGTTGATAAGCCAAGAATGAACCAATTTGCGTAAAAGTTTTAAGTTCTACAGCCTCTCAAAATATTAATCTAAGTTTTGTCAATAAAATGATAAAACTAACATTAAAATATGTCAAAAGGAAGCCAAGATATATGTAAAAAACGATTAAAATAGACTTTTAAAACTGTAAAAATGGTCAAAAACTGTAAAAACCTACAATTTAAAATAAAGCTTCTACAATATTAGTAAAGCTTGTTTTTGTTTTTTCTAAACCGCCTGGACTAAATATACTGCATTACGCGATATTAGTCCAATCAAGAAATTGAAATCCGCGCGTTTGGGGGGGGGGGGGCACTTTTCACATGCGTGGGAGCCCCACCATTAAAAAAAAATGACTGCCAGTGTTCACGATATGAGAAAATACAAAAATCTCCCACTTGGATAGTTTTAATGCTAAAGGAGCCGGTATTTAGTCATTCTACAGTTATGGATCCATTTAATTTTAAGTTTCTTTTATTTAATTTTCATTACTGTTGAGACCGAAAGTTCTTGGTGGATTTCCATGTTTAAAGATGATAAAACACAATTTCTTATTTTGTAACATCCACTTTTTATTAGTCTAGCCGACCAATGGTTTCGCCTGCTAAGGCATTGACGAGGCTGTATTACAGACTGAAGAAAATTGAAAAAAAAATAGAGAACCTTAAAAACTAGTGGATGATACAAAACAAGAAATTGTGTTTTATTATCTTTTCCTTTATTTATTATACTAATTTTGTCTTTTGTTTTTTTTATTACAGAATAATGGATAATCCTGGTTCATCAAAACCAACAGAGACAAGCTATATTGTTTGCATCTCCTCCAGAACCTACCTGCAAGAAAACTAAAGTACACATAAGTGATGAAAGTGTGATACGTGAACAATCAACAATGTCCGCAGTACAACAAGCAAACCACGGGGGAACATGATTATATTGATACAATATGTTGCTAAAATTCTACACGGGTCCATGGGATAAAGGACTGATAAAGGACCCCTAAGGATATTTGAAGATCGCGTACTGGTTGCAAAACGATTACAATCAGATGTACGTTTCATTTCATTTAATCACAAGAAATCACCAACCATTACAAGTAAGCTTATACAATGTCTGTATTTCTGTACCATTACAAACTCTGTATACAATTTGACTGTTAGCAAGGATCGTATTATTGTGCTTAAAAATTGAGAATTAACATTTCATACAATGCCGTACTCAACGAGTTATCAGCATTGGCGTTACAGGAACGTAAAGAGTACATTGTACTTTGTATAGATTACCTAACCTAATAAAACTAAACATGTACTTTGTATAGATTACCTAACCTAATATAACTAAACATGTATTTTGTATAGATTACCTAACCTAATATAACTTAACATGTACTTTGTATAGATTACCTAACCTAATATAACTAAACATGTATTTTGTATAGATTACCTAACCTAATATAACTTAACATGTACTTTGTATAGATTACCTAACCTAATATAACTAAACATGTATTTTGTATAGATTACCTAACCTAATATAACTTAACATGTACTTTGTATAGATTACCTAACCTAATATAACTAAACATGTATTTTGTATAGATTACCTAACCTAATATAACTTAACATGTACTTTGTATAGATTACCTAACCTAATATAACTTAACATGTACTTTGTATAGATTACCTAACCTAATATAACTAAACATGTATTTTGTATAGATTACCTAACCTAATATAACTTAACATGTACTTTGTATAGATTACCTAACCTAATATAACTAAACATGTACTTTGTATAGATTACCTAACCTAATATAACTAAACATGTATTTTGTATAGATTACCTAACCTAATAAAACTAAACATGTACTTTGTATAGATTACCTAACCTAATATAACTAAACATGTAATTTATATAGATTACCTAACCTAATATAACTTAACATGTACTTTGTATAGATTACCTAACCTAATATAACTAAACATGTATTTTGTATAGATTACCTAACCTAATATAACTTAACATGTACTTTGTATAGATTACCTAACCTAATATAACTAAACATGTATTTTGTATAGATTACCTAACCTAATATAACTTAACATGTACTTTGTATAGATTACCTAACCTAATATAACTAAACATGTATTTTGTATAGATTACCTAACCTAATAAAACTAAACATGTACTTTGTTTAGATTACCTAACCTAATAAAACTAAACATGTACTTTGTATAGATTACCTAACCTAATATAACTAAACATGTATTTTGTATAGATTACCTAACCTAATATAACTAAACATGTATTTTGTATAGATTACCTAACCTAATAAAACTAAACATGTACTTTGTATAGATTACCTAACCTAATATAACTAAACATGTATTTTGTATAGATTACCTAACCTAATATAACTTAACATGTACTTTGTATAGATTACCTAACCTAATAAAACTAAACATGTACTTTGTATAGATTACCTAACCTAATATAACTAAACATGTACTTTGTATAGATTACCTAACCTAATATAACTTAACATGTACTTTGTATAGATTACCTAACCTAATAAAACTAAACATGTACTTTGTATAGATTACCTAACCTAATAAAACTAAACATGTATTTTGTATAGATTACCTAACCTAATATAACTAAACATGTATTTTGTATAGATTACCTAACCTAATAAAACTAAACATGTACTTTGTATAGATTACCTAACCTAATAAAACTAAACATGTACTTTGTATAGATTACCTAACCTAATATAACTAAACATGTACTTTGTATAGATTACCTAACCTAATATAACTAAACATGTATTTTGTATAGATTACCTAACCTAATATAACTAAACATGTATTTTGTATAGATTACCTAACCTAATAAAACTAAACATGTACTTTGTATAGATTACCTAACCTAATATAACTAAACATGTATTTTGTATAGATTACCTAACCTAATATAACTTAACATGTACTTTGTATAGATTACCTAACCTAATATAACTTAACATGTACTTTGTATAGATTACCTAACCTAATATAACTTAACATGTACTTTGTATAGATTACCTAACCTAATAAAACTAAACATGTACTTTGTATAGATTACCTAACCTAATAAAACTAAACATGTACTTTGTATAGATTACCTAACCTAATAAAACTAAACATGTATTTTGTATAGATTACCTAACCTAATATAACTTAACATGTACTTTGTATAGATTACCTAACCTAATAAAACTAAACATGTACTTTGTATAGATTACCTAACCTAATATAACTTAACATGTACTTTGTATAGATTACCTAACCTAATATAACTTAACATGTATTTTGTATAGATTACCTAACCTAATATAACTTAACATGTATTTTGAATAGATTACCTAATCTAGCCTAACTGACCCTATATTTCGTATAGATTACCTAACCTAACCTAACTTAACCTGTATTTTGTATAGATCAAATAATCTAACCTAACTTACCCTGTACTTTGTATAGATTACCTAACCTAATATAACTTAACATGTACTTTGTATAGATTACCTAACCTAATATAATTTAACATGTACTTTGTATAGATTACCTAACCTAACTTACCCTGTACTTTGTATAGATCACCTAACCTAATAAAACTAAACATGTACTTTGTATAGATTACCTAACCTAATATAACTTAACATGTACTTTGTATAGATTACCTAACCTAACTTAACCTGTACTTTGTATAGATTACCTAACCTAATAAAACTAAACATGTACTTTGTATAGATTACTTAACCTAATATAACTTAACATGTATTTTGAATAGATTACCTAATCTAGCCTAACTGACCCTATATTTCGTATAGATTACCTAACCTAACCTAACTTAACCTGTATTTTGTATAGATCAAATAATCTAACCTAACTTAACCTGTACTTTGTATAGATTACCTAACCTAATATAACTTACCCTGTACTTTGTATAGATTACCTAACATAATATAACTTAACATGTACTTTGTATAGATTACCTAATCTAACCTAACTTAACCTGTACTTTGTATAGATTACCTAACCTAATATAACTTACCCTGTACTTTGTATAGATTACCTAACCTAATATAACTTACCCTGTACTTTGTATAGATTACCTAACCTAATATAACTTAACATGTACTTTGTATAGATTACCTAATCTAACCTAACTTAACCTGTACTTTGTATAGATTACCTAACCTAATATAACTTACCCTGTACTTTGTATAGATTACCTAACCTAATATAACTTACCCTGTACTTTGTATAGATTACCTAACCTAATATAACTTAACATGTACTTTGTATAGATTACCTAATCTAACCTAACTTAACCTGTACTTTGTATAGATTACCTAACCTAATATAACTTACCCTATAAGTTGGTGTCTTGAGCCTTGTAGGAAATATACATTTTTTTCGTCTTATCCAGTAGTGTGTTTGTTTAAAACAGTTGTTACACAGGTTTTCTACTTTCGTGAAGTCAGGTTGGTTCTAACGTTCCTCGTAGATACGAATATATTAAAAGTGTCCACTTGCTTCGCTCGTGTCGGCCGTTTGTCCATTTAAACGAATATCACATTCTTGCCAGCTCAGGATTCCTAATTTCATTTTTGACAATAAATTGAATATTTGTTGGTAGGGTTGATACCAATAAATGCACAGTTGACATATGTTATCGAATTTTGTTTGTTACAAGTTGAATAACACACGGGATATGTGTTTCAAATAGGGTTATGTAAAAGCACACTAAAGTCCCCTATACCAGATTTATGTTCCAATATTAATTTTCGTAACCTAACCTAACCTGGCGTAACCTAACCTAACCTAACCCAACCTAGTATAAACTAACCTAACCTATACCAGATTTATGTTCCAATATTAATTTTCGTAAGCTAACCTAACCTGGCATAACCTAACCTAACCTAACCTAATCTAACCTAACCTAACTTAAATAACATAGCATAACCTAACCTAACCTAACCTATACCAGATTTATGTTCCAATAATTTCCGTAATCTAACCTAACCTAACCTAAACTAACCTAACCTATACCAGATTTATGTTCCAATATTAATTTTCGTAACCTAATCTAACCTGGCGTAACCTAACCTAACCTAGCATAACCTAACCTAACCTTCTATACCAGATTTATGTTACAATATTAATTTTCGTAATCTAACCTAACCTAACCTATACCAGATTTATGTTCCAATATTAATTTTCGTAATCTAACCTAACCTGGCGTAACCTAACCTAACCTAACCTACACCAAATTTAGGTTTCTATAATAATTTTCGTAACCTCACCTAATCTGGCGTAACCTAACCTAACCTAACCGTACTAAATTTATGTTCCTACATTATTTTTCCTAACCTAACCTACAACAAATTTAGGTTTCTATATTAATTTTCGTAACCTAACCTAATCTGGCGTAACTTAACCTAACATAACCTTACCAAATTTATGTTCCTACATTATTTTTCCTAACCTAACCTACAACAAATTTAGGTTTCTATATTATTTTTCCTAACCTAACCTATAACAAATTTCGGTTTCTATATTAATTTTCGTAACCTAACCTAATCTGGCGTAACCTAATAACCTTACCAAATTTATGTTCCTACATTATTTTTCCTAACCTAACCTACAACAAATTTTTTAGGTTTCTATATTAATTTTCGTAACCTAACCTAATCTGGCGTAACCTAACCTAACCTAACCTTACCAAATTTATGTTCCTACATTATTTTTCCTAACCTACAACAAATTTAGGTTTCTATATTAATTTTCGTAACCTAACCTAACCTTACCAAATTTATGTTCCTACATTATTTTTCCTAAACTAACCTATAACAAATTTAGGTTTCTATATTAATTTTCGTACCCGCTTTCGTACTTTCGCACAGGACGATATTGACAACGACGGACAGATGCATTTTGAAAAATATCTTTTTCGGTTTTCTAAGTCAATGAAACGTGATGATCAATCAAAAAACGTAGGTCAATTTTTTGACTATTATAAACTAAAAAAAAAAAAAAAAAAAAAAAAAAAAAAAAAAAAAAAAAAAAAAAAAACACCTTCAAACTCTAACTTTTATGAACTCTCACACACACATTCTCTAGACTATGCTTGTTAATCTCAACTCATGAGAATGAGAACCACTTCTACACGCATGCGCATAATAAAACAAAAAACAAAACGTATAAAATCCCAGTGTATCAGATTTAACTGAGTTGCTATAACTTTCTCCTTAGGACTTTAGTGGTCATTCACAAGGAGAACAAGTGGGCGTCAGTCTACAGTTGGGTTGGGCGACATCTGAGATACTTCCAACATCTAGCCTTTGTGAGCGTTACTTTAGTGATAATAAGTTATAAAATAATTAGGTAATTGTGAGGAATTGAATGGTTTTTAAATAGGATACCTCTCGGTCATCATTGCCTTATAAGGACCCTCTAATATTCTAATAGCGTCAGAGTCGAAAAAGAACAAGTGTTGGTCAAGAGAAAAGATGAAAGACTACACGAACAAAAGTGTACATCCAATTGAGGCTCTTCGGGTTTCTACAGGACATGTAGTCCAATAAAATTAGGGCCAAATTTATAAATCTCTAAGAGTGAATGAAATAAAAACCTATCTGTGTTAATGGTATTATGAAGCAAAGGAAACAACACTGTTTATCGTAAATTAAGATTCTGAGAGTATAATTTATTTGTTTTTTTTTAAAATATTTGGCTACATCTAGAAACAAAATTTACAAAAAAAATTTTAAATTTGTAAGTACAGTTCTTGAAAAATACAAATGTACGAGTTTTTTTTCAAAATCGGCCACAACGTTTTTGATAAAATTTGACTTAAGTGTAGTCTCTAACGACGCAAATAAAACGCATTGGTCGCATCTCTCCAAAAATAACGGTAGTTATGGGTAAAACACTAAACAATCGGAAATTGCTCTAAAGACGTTATATCTCAAAAAAGGCTTAACCGATTTCGTTGAAACTTTAGTGAAATTAGGTTAAACCCGTGTGAAAAATCGCAAATGTAGGCCTAACAATATTACGGATCAGAAATCAGGTAATTAAAAAAAAGTCAGTCCCTAGAACGTTATAAAAAAATTTCTTAAAATTGATTCCACCGATATCTTTAAAATTTTGGTCTTATGTTAAGATTATTCACCCAAAATCCTGTGAAAAAAAAACATTGTAAAAATGTTCAGGAATAATTGTAAAAAAAAAACAACTAAAATCAACCATAACCTAAAAAGCTGGATTTAGCCTAAATCAACACGTTTTTAAAACGATGACGTATTTCAAGTGAAAAAGTTTGTGCAATATATTTGCATCTATATTAACTCAATTAGTACAGATTTAGACGTCAAACAGAGTTTACCTATTATAAACAATTACCTTACTTTAAATCCCTCTAATCTAGACAATAACCAAATTTAAACTTATCACGACCTTGATGAAATTTGACCGAATCCTAAGATTAAATCACAAAGAAATATTGATAATTACCAAGTTATATAAGTATTGAAACAAGAAATATTAGCAAAAACGCGTCTATATAGAGGGGTGGGAGGGTGGGGCGAAACAAGGTCGATGGGATAGTGACTAGCAGAGTAGCGAAAGTGGATTTTGTTAGTTGGTGTTTTGGGCTCTGTTTGACTGCACGTATAGATCATCTGGAATACATAAACAGGTAGTGTGTTAGTTTAGTTGTCTACCAATAAGTGGGTTTTATAGTTGAAAAATGTTTTGTTTATTAGTGAGTAGATTAGATTAGAGATGGGGTGGAGACCCTCTTCGAGAAGGTCTCCCTGCACGTCAACCATCGGCTTATTGTGCCCAACTATTAGTGAGTAATTACAAATATCTAGGTCTCATTTTAAATTGTTTCTGCAGTACAGAGCAATGGATTTTATTATTTGTATTAAAAGTATTAGAAATTAGAAATATATTTCAACTCTAGGTCATTCTTGTGTTGTATACATCTACCAAAAAATTGTGTTTCCTGTTTTTTGTTAATAACTTCGTTATCCTTTAATCTACAAAAAAAAAAAAAAAACAGTTTTATTTGTCATATAAAAGCAAAAACTTTTTTTTTCTCTTGTAAATATTTTCTAAAGTTAAAGGTTTTCGAGATATTCAATATTAAATATTTTAAAAGGCCGCCATTTTGAAAATGTACAAAATAAAGTCTTAATATTCAGTAAATTTATAAAACGTAACGTACAAAATGCGAAATATGAACTCAGTATATTTTCTACTTCAAACATTATAATGGTTTTTGTATAAAAATAAAATGACAAATATCTGGAGTACAGCATTTTTTTTTTTTTGATTTATCACATATCCTGACCCACAAAAACAGTCCTTAAAGTTCGGCTGCTTACTTACGGGACACTCTGTATTGCCTTGTATTTTTCCTTACATCAGTTAGGCCTAGTAGTTTGCCTTGTAATATATGTAGACCTTGTTTTAGTCCCTGATATTGATTTATTATTTTAATCACGCCTTAAGGGTTAACAATTTTCACATTTGAGCAAAATTTGAACGCTATTGGTAGAGCCAATTTTGAGAAATGATCTCTTTTAAACAGCCCTGTGGCTAAATTTAATTTTTTAGACGAACTGAAATTTTTTGTGAGATGGGTATCAATACATTTTGTTTGGAGCTTTAGAGACTAAGCTTGTGGAAAATTTGATGAAAATCGTTGGTGCAGATTTTGAGAAAATCGTAAATTTTTATTTCTTCTTATGACAGATATAAAAAAAATTGAATTACAGAAAAATGAAAAAAATTCTCGCGATATGGTTAAAATACACCAAACATAGCAAATTTAAACAAAATCGGTCCTCTAGTTTATTGTGTGGTAAATTTACAATTGTTTGACAATTATGCCAGAAATGTGATATTTTTTATGATTTTACACGAGCATCATTAAAATATTTATATTTCACTAAAATTTGAACAAAATTGGTTGAGTTGATTTCGTGAAATTGCAGCTTTTTTTTTGTTTCCTTACTGATATACCTTACGAGACCTCGGTTTTTCTGGAAAGATTGCAACCAATACGTTTTGTTTGGGTGCTTAAACGCTGTACTTGGGACAAATTTGATCAAAATCGTTGGAGGTTAATTTGAAAAAAATCGTAATTTTTGGTTTTTATCCTTAAATTTTAAAATATCAAGAAATGAAAAAAAAAAAAAGTCCCGAAATATATCAAAAATATGTTAAATGTGAAATTTGATTCGAAGATGTAGAGCATTTGTCATTAGACAGACAGAAATCATTCCGGAAACATCAATTTTTGGACTTAGTGTACCTCAAAACGGACGAACATCGACTTTTTTTACCATAATGTAACGCTTCCAATAGGACGTTATTTGCAAAGTAATTTTAAAAAAAGGAATAAAGTAAAGCTATCTAAAGGCTTAGCCGATAGTTTGTAGTTTACTTTATTATATAATATGTTAATTAGTTTTTCTATATATCAATAAAGTTTACAGTATTGTTTTATATTGTATTAAATATAGTATTATTTGTTCATTTCTCGTTTGTTATTCAACTTGTACATAGACACAAACATACAGATTTCAATTCTGCATATAACAGTGCCAATCCCACCTTTCTACGGTGACAAATAGCGAAGTTATTGTCAAAAATGAAATATCCAACCCTGATCTCTCAAAACAATATAATATTCTTATAGTTAGGAGATACAGGTGGACTGAGTGAAGTCAGTGACACGAGCGAGCGAAGCGAGTAGACACTTTGTAATATACAGAGTGTCCCATAAGTAAAGTGCCAAACTCTGGGAAAAGGTTATATAGGTCAAAATAAAGAGAAAATCACGAATAAATTTTTTTCCAAAAACGCTTCGTTTACCAGATATCCGCCATTTTGTATTTTTTACAAAATAATTGTTATCTTCAAGTTTTTTCAACCGATCTTTATAAAACTCGGTAAGTATGTTTACATAAAAGAGACCTACTGTAGAAAAAAAAATCAACTTGGTCCAATTTAAAATTTCAAAATGGCGGCCATTTTAAACTTTTAATCTAAAATGGCGGGAAAACGGTAAAAAATACAAAAATTTACTAAGAACAATTTTTTTTATAAAATTTTATTTCCAATCTGTCAACACCAAAAACATGAAAATCGAACAAAACATAACCGAGATACATTGAAAAGTGTGTTAAGAGGCAGCAAAAAAATCCATTAGTTGTAATTAGCCCCAATCAGCTGATCAGCTGATTAAAATCAACTGATTAAAAAACATGTGATTGTTGAGTTGTATTGTTGGTATTATTGTTTTGTTTACTTCAAACATCATTAATGTGATCAGGCTAGGTTGAAATTATCTAAGTTTGTTCAAATGCCGAACCATAGTTATTCTAATCTCGAGCTATCTGATGTTCATTTTATTTATGGTTTAGCTGATGGGAATTCGCGTGAGGCATGCCGCCTTTACGCAGAAAGGTTCCCCAACAGACGAATTCCGTTAAGAGAATTAAAGACAAATAAGAGATTAAAATATACTTTGGTTACTATTTTGGAATTTTAACAGTTTTGAACAACTAAACTGTGTCAGTCTTGCCAACCAGGAAGTGTTCCAACGTTTCAACACTGTTCTCCAACGAACGGCATTTAAATTTAATATTTAAACTCCCACAAAATTGTCATACATTACTACAATAAGCCTTAAAAGCCGTTAAATTTTGTGAGATGTAGGCTAAGTCATAAAAACTGAAATAAAAAGATGTTATGAAGTATGTACAATTATTAGAGGTTAACTTTTACGAGATAAAAATTTCTGATCTATTGTTACACATTAAAAATAAGTCATATAAATTGAATAGTTTTATAAGATGTAAGCAACCAATAACAACTCAAAGTGAAAACCGCAAACAAAGTAAGCACTATATAAGTTAACCTAAAAATAATTTAAACAGCTTTTATAAATTCTGAAACAAAACAACAAAATGACAGGTATTTGAGATTTTAAACTGTTTAATTTTGTGAGCTGTAAGCAATCAATCACAACACAACGTGAATTCCCACAAATAAAGTAAGAACTTTATAAGTTAACCTAAAAATAATTTAAACAGCTTTTATAAATTCTGAAACAAAACAACAAAATGACAGGTATTTGAGATTTTAAACTGTTTAATTTTGTGAGCTGTAAGCAATCAATCACAACACAACGTGAATTCCCACAAATAAAGTAAGAACTTTATAAGTTAACCTAAAAATAATTTAAACAGCTTTTATAAATTCTGAAACAAAACAACAAAATGACAGGTATTTGAGATTTTAAACTGTTTAATTTTGTGAGCTGTAAGCAATCAATCACAACACAACGTGAATTCCCACAAATAAAGTAAGAACTTTATAAGTTAACCTAAAATAATTTAAAACAGTTGTAAATTTTGAAACACAATAACAAAATTAAATGTATTTGAAAGCTTATAATTGGTGTTTCAAATTATTTTTTCGACATACTGCTTCAAAAACAGCCGTTTTCAATACATGCATTGAGATGCTAAAGTTGTTCTTTTTAGTCGTAGGACCTAAAAACATCAGCTGAGGTCGAGGTCATCAGCTGTTACTTCGTTTATACGAATTAATTAACGATTGTAAAGCATCTATAAAAAACAACCGATACTCTCGATTGTAAATAACCGTTAAAACAGCTGTTACCATCGTTTTTATAAATAAGTACCACTAACACAAACTAAACAGCTGTAATAGCTGCAAACTTGTGCAACTTGTCCAAACTTTTGAAAGTAAATAGGTTATAAAATTTTAGTTTTGTGAAATTGTTTTCTTATATTGTTTGCAGTATAACGAAAAATACAGTTCATCTCTTGGACCAAAAGAAGCTTTTCGATCCTCTCTCATTTTCGTTAAACTTGAGCTTGTATGGAAAAGCTTCACTTTTGGTCCAAGTGATGAAATACACTATTATTGTACAACATGTTATTTACACATAACAGACATGTTCCTTAAATTATAATAAATTGTTTCCAAGGAAAATGGATAAAATTCAACAATACTGCAACTAAAACTATTTAATTTGACAGCTCAATCATTGAAATTGGCTCTAAAGTAAAGAAACCTCCATCTGTCGCAGGAACTCTCTCTCTCTCTCTCTCTCTCTCTCTCTCTCTCTCTCTCTCTCTCTCTCTCTCTCTCTCTCTCTCTCTCTCTCTCTCTCTCTCTCTCTCTCTCTCTCTCTCTCTCTCTCTCTCTCTCTCTCTCTCTCTCTCTCTCTCTCTCTCTCTCTCTCTCTCTCTCTCTCTCTCTCTCTCTCTCTCTCTCTCTCTCTCTCTCTCTCTCTCTCTCTCTCTCTCTCTCTCTCTCTCTCTCTCTCATATCCAACAACTATTTATAAAGTGTTCATTTACGGCCTGTGAACAGGTAGTAAAACAGCTGGTTACCGATCAAAATATAAAATTAACATTGATTAAATGTGATACTTTATCCTACGCTTAATTGGCTAAACCAGCTGATTCAGATTTAATATTGTCAAGCTGCCAACTTAACAGACACAGCTAATCTCATGCATTTATAGGCCTACTTTGTTCAATGCAATGTTGGAACACGATTTTGTGTGGTCCAACACTCCACTGGGTATACCTGCTTTAGACTTGTTACCTAGACAAATCGAGAGATATTGTTCTGTAACATGTCAAACTATATTTTGTATAGCACTCGCATAACCTAAAAATAATAAAAATAACTTTTGTCTACAGTTGTTGACAAAGTGGCATTTTGTTCATTTTAATTAGTTTGCAAAACAGCTGATTTCTCAACAGTTTCACTTTGCCCACTACTTTGCTCACTCCGAATGGCAACCGAAATAAAACGAAATTTAGGTTACGTTTATTTGAATTGTTTTATAATGTACAGGAAATGTCCCGTATGTAGGTTAGATTAATTCTTACATGTAAAAAAACATAAATAAACAACAAAACAACGTTTTAAAGTTGAAAAAGGAAGTAATTATTCATAAAGATGATTGACAGTGTATGTACACGGAGAGTATTTTTCGTTTGCCGAGTTTTGAAGTTGGCAATCCCGTTTCCTCAACAATACACCTAAGTTATTTGTAATATTCATAAATAACCTCAGTTTTGACGTGAGGTTGGACACTATTGTATTAAATTAATGTTTTATTAAATTGTGTTACTGCTGAAGTATATTTTTTATTTGTCACAAAATAACAACTGTAGACAAAGTATAATGTGCAATTCGTGAGCAAAGTGTCTTTTTTAAACTCGATAAAATTGACGCACTCGGCAAGCCTCGTGCGTCAACATTTTTCTCTCGTTTAAAGAAGTGCTACTTTGCTCACTAGTTGCACAAATAACTATTCCTATCTCTAGTGATTTTGACCTGCTTTACTCTTTTAATTTATAAGTAACTATTATAATTATCTTACACAATCTAAGAGATTTCTAACATAAGCTTAGTACTTTCATAGTTTTAAGTTAATAATGTAAGCCATGTTGTTTTCTCTAATTAACCCAACAAAAACAAGATTATACAAAGATAACATAGGATAGCAAAACCAGATTAATTAGTAGCCTACGTGGGAAATTTTCTTTTGATTATTTTGTGAACTGCTGTATAATGACCCAAAACCCCGTGTAGATATTCGCGACTAAAAAAATTTGTAAAAACAAAAATTAACTCCGATGGCCATCATTGAAAACTCGATTTTAAATTATAATAATACACGTTGAGAATATGTTTATACAACACAACTGTAGCAAGCTTAGAACAATTTAAATATTGTCGTAAAATTGGCGTTCGTGCTTCAGTTTCACTGACAATTCACCAAAGTGAAATTTTAGGTTAGGTTTGTTTTGTTTTGAAGATTGGTGAGTAAGAAACTATGCACTGCTTATTTGTTAAATAGGTTAGATTCTAGTTGAATGTCTTCGCTTATTAATCTCTTTATTTAGTAAATAGCTCATATTCTTTGAGTTTCTTCAAATTCTATTCTTCATAAAATGAAATTATCTTCATTGTAGATTTATATCGTTCCAGTTTCTTTACTCTCGATTGTTCTCAATGATAGATGGTCCACTTTATATAATCATCTGTGATTAAGTTACAATCTGTTGCAAGAACAATAAAACCTGTGCTCACGCAATCTTTAGTAAAAGTAAAGGTCAACACTATCATCTGAACTGAGGGGGGGATTTCAAAACAATGATGTCAGTTTAAACGAATTTCCTTATTGTTTGGTAGTTGTATAGAATAAGCTACACTGAAACCTCTAGTAGGCCTATTTCACATGTTACTATCTTCACGTTTGTACATTTATAGAATTCGTTTAGAGCTTTCAGGAGTTCCTTCTAGTGAGTACAGACTGGCAATCCCAAAAGATCCTAGCTGAAACTACACGTTTTGTTATATAGTCTTAGATCAGATCCCTCTCTTCCATCTTTCCTATCAGGTCTCTCTTGACCAACTCTTGTTCTCCTCCGACTCTGACGCTATTAGAGTATTTAACAGCTAGGGTAGAATCTAAGTTTCAGTTTAACGAGTACGGGCTTGGCAACCCCGAAATACCCTAGCTCGATACACACGTTTTGTATACCAAGGTCCTAAATGTCCCACCCCCTTATTATTTTTTTATTAATGGAAATAGACAGATTTGCTTTGGGGAAAGTTTAGATAACGAAAGGAGGAGTTTTTGAAGTATCAAAATTTTCAACCCTTGCCCCCAAAATGGGGTAGCTTGGGGGTAAGTCAAGAATTTTAAATAGCCACCCCTATTGAGTGATACCTCGTTTTAAAGGCCATTAAAAAATAAGAGTAATGGCGCAAACTAGATGTCTCTAAGTTAATTCTACCCAACATAGCGACCAATCGAATTGTGAATGTTAACCTACAAACTCCGGTTGTTTTTATTACATTACAAACTGCTCTATGTTGGTAAAATGATGGTAAGAGCCTTACCTTGTTTTTTTTTAGCTCAGATTAAGTTCTTGAAATGGCTACCATTTACTTTTTAGCAGAAATAGATTCTCGACACAAAAGCTTGTTGTACATTTCGTAACATTTCCGGTGTAATTTTAACGTAAAATTCACAATTCGATTGGTCGCTATGTTGGGTAGGATGAACTTAGAGACCTCTAGTTTGCGCCATTATTCTTATTTTGAAAAGACCTTTAAAATGAGGTATCACTCAATAGGGGTTGCTATTTAAAGTTCTTGACTTACCCCCAAACTACCCCATTTTGGGGGTAAGTGTTGAAAATTTTGGTACTTCAAAAAATCCTCCTTTGGTTATCTAAACTTCCCCCAAAGCAAATCTGTCTATTTCCATTAATAAAAAAAATAATATAGGGGGGTGGTAATTTTAGGACACTTAGTCTTGGATTAGATCCCTCTCTTCCATATTTCCTAACACGTTTCTCTTGACCAACTCTTGTTCTCTTCTGACTCTGACGTTATTAGTGTATTCAACAGCTATAGAGCCCTATTTGAATCTCCACATTTCTTCAAGTAGTCTTGGGGTAGATCTCTCTATCAAGTCTCTTTCCTATCAGATCTCTTTTAACCAACTCTTAATCTTTTCCGACTCTGACCCTATTGAAGCAATCCAGTAATTGTGGTCTTTATTTTATTATTTTTCTTTTATAAACTAATGATAGAGGTTTTTACTTTTAAAAAAGAGGGGAGTATTTCGTTCAATAATATTTATTGTATCTTATACGTCGTGCAAAAAAATCGATGTTGCTGTATTCCCAATATATTAGTTTTAAGTTCAAAAAGTGTTTACAATGTCTCTATATTTATAGCCCACACTGTAGAACCGATTTTAATGAAATTTAGTATCTCTGTACATTTGGACATATCTCAGAACATTATGTTTGTTTACTGTACTTAAAATTTGGTAGTAGCTACAAAGAGAAAAAAAAGAAGATTTTTACGTTTTTGATCAAATATTGTTTTAAAATCCAAACTAAAGTATTAATAGCCATGTATCTTTATTATGCCAGTTTCTGAGTTTCATTAAAAAAATTTAAAAATCTGCCAATAGTCTGTTATAAATTGTGTAATCTCTAAAAATCTTCCATACCGAGTTTGTGCAATGTTTTCCCACCCTTATTTATATCAATAAATACGTATAGGGGTTTATGTGTGTCCTGACGGTTTTAAAAACTATTAAACCGATTTTTATTAGAATTGTTAACATCATAGTTTACACTCAAAAGAAGGTATGTTGCCTTTGTGCAATATCACAATTACAACTTGAGTTATGATGATAAAAAGGTTTTCCTGTATATTTTTCCAATAACCAAATGACAACTAACAGTGAAGCTCGATCTTCGATCTCGTTAATCACAGCATCTACTGGACCGATCTCAATGAAACTTTGCAAATTTATAATAGTAATTTGAAGAAGGTTTTAGGCCTAATTTTTGATTCATATTGATATCTTAGTGTGCCAAAGAAACACTTTATCTTTAAAATTTAGTGCGAAAATATCACCAGTGATTCTTCGCATTTCACACTGAACAGATTTTTAAACAGTATTAAATCTATTCTAATAAATCTGTTGGTAATATTCATTTAAAACAACTGATTAGATCCATCAGCTTTAATAATTCAACACAAAGATACATTAGCTTTAGTCTAGACCAGTGTGAAACATTTAGGAAATTGGTTTAAACTTAATTTTATTTTTACCTACAAATTTAGTTACCATAGCAACCAATATAATACACACTTAAAACAGCTGATTAGATCCATCATTTATAACTATTAAACACAAAGATATGTTAGGCTTATCTAGACCAGTGTGAAACATTTAGGAAAGTGGTTTAAACTTTATTTTATTATGACAAGCAAATTTAGTTACCATAGCAACCAATATAATAATACACACTTAAAACAGCTGATTAGATCCATCATTTATAACAATTAAACACAAAGATATGTTAGGCTTAGTCTAGACCAGTGTGAAACATTTAGGAAATTGGTTTAAACTTAATTTTATTTTTACTTGCAAATTTAGTTACCATAGCAACCAATATAATACACACTTAAAACAGCTGATTAGATCCATCATTTATAACCATTAAACACAAAGATATGTTACGCTTAGTCTAGACCAGTGTGAAACAATTTGGAAAGTGGTTTAAGCTTAATTTTATTTGCATCCAAATTTAGTTACCATAGCAACCAATATAATACACACCTAAAACCGCTGATTAGATCCATCAGCTTTAATAATTCAACACAAAGATATAATATTAGCTTTAGTCTAGACCAGTGTGAAACAATTTGGAAAGTGTTTTAATCTTAATTTTATTTTAACATGCAAATTTAGTTACCATAGCAACCAATATAATACACACTTAAAACAGCTGATTAGATCCATCATTTATAACCATTAAACACAAAGATATGTTAGGCTTAGTCTAGACCAGTGTGAAACATTTAGGAAAGTGGTTTAAACTTTATTTTATTATGACAAGCAAATTTAGTTACCATAGCAACCAATATAATAATACACTATAACATTTGTGATGTTATATAATATTTTTTATTTACTTTTAAATTAATTTATTTTAATTATTTTGAAAACTAGGATGGTTTAGTTAAATTAGTTCCACAAAACAAGTTTTTACCCTTTAACTATCTTCAGGATTTATTATCAAACAATTATTTATAACAAACAAGTATCAATTCAATTAACTATTCATTGAATATCTTAAGACTACTTCATTCTCTCACACTTGCATTCTTTAAAACTAATTTACTTTAATACACAATATTATGGATGACAAATTTAAAATCTAAATTGATTATTCAATTTACATAAAAAACAAAACTCTACCAATGTTCTACAGATCTTGTCTAATGTTCTTATTAAAGTTATATCAATTTTATTACAAAAAACAAAACAATTTTCTTTAATTAACTTATATTTCCAAATTTACTTTTATTTTGCCGGCTAGCTCAATTACTTTACTTTTAATTTAAATTATAAAAAAACTTGACTCTTATCTCGGGCATGGGAACTTTTATGACTCATCAAAGTGAAATACTAACTCTAATGATTATTTATTATGAAATTTTGTACTTATCAAACAATTCTCCTCGTCCGCTATATTTTTGGCACTTGTAAACAACACAATCACTAACGATGCACTAACACAAGACGTATCCTTATCTTGGGAGGTCGGATGCTGCAATCACTGGTTCATTTACGGATGGTGAATCTCTGGTGATACGACCGCTAAACTCTGTTTGGTCTCCTTACTCGTTCTCGACTAACTATTGATTTCGACGCGATGATTCTCTCCTCTTCTTTTATAAATTTTATACTCTTTGACTCTATTTTAATTATGATTACTAACAACTTCAAAAGAAAAACTACTAAATTTTGTGGCGACTCTGCCTTTAAATTACTCGATGACTTTGAATTAAACCCTCAGGTTAATTCTTAACACCTCCTACTCTGATTCCTAGCTGTAAGCCAAGACCTACACGCTCTCAACCCCAGTTCTAGACTGACTCTCCTTCTCGTTGGATTTCACCTCTCCCGAATTTCAAGTGTAGCGTCCTCTTCGCTTATTGGTCAAAATCTCATTTTTTAAAACTCAGGCCTCTTCTGATTGGACCTCTAACTTTCTAAAATCGTTAATTTTTTCTTACGCGCGCTGACTTCACCCTCGGAGATACCGTTAGGTATTCGCTTTCTCATTTTTTCTTGGTTCCCAGTTTTATGACACGCAGCTGCGTTCAATAGCAAAACTCCGTTATGTTTTCTACTTATTTTTTTTTTATGTCGGCGAACTTTCTTCTCTTAAGTAAAACAGAATGTCTTCTTTCCCTTGTTCTTGTCACGTTTGTCAATTTGTACAGTTATCTTCCCAACTTAACCTTGCAGCTGCTCTTTCGGTAAGGTTGCTTGTTCACATGTGTTTTTGTCTCATTTTACACATTCATACAATTATTTATTAATGTTAACTTTTTGATTGATTATTATTATTATTTTAATATTTGATACTAGGCATAATTAATTATTTATACATTGTGATCGTTTGAGATCGTTATAACACACTTAAAACAGCTGATTAGATCCATCATTTATAACTATTAAACACAAAGATATGTTAGGCTTATCTAGACCAGTGTGAAACATTTAGGAAATTGGTTTAAACTTAATTTTATTTTTACTTGCAAATTTAGTTACCATAGCAACCACAATATAATACACACTTAAAACAGCTGATTAGATCCATCATTTATAACTATTAAACACAAAGATATGTTAGGCTTATCTAGACCAGTGTGAAACATTTAGGAAAGTGGTTTAAACTTTATTTTATTATGACAAGCAAATTTAGTTACCATAGCAACCAATATAATAATACACACTTAAAACAGCTGATTAGATCCATCATTTATAACAATTAAACACAAAGATATGTTAGGCTTAGTCTAGACCAGTGTGAAACATTTAGGAAATTGGTTTAAACTTAATTTTATTTTTACTTGCAAATTTAGTTACCATAGCAACCAATATAATACACACTTAAAACAGCTGATTAGATCCATCATTTATAACCATTAAACACAAAGATATGTTAGGCTTAGTCTAGAACAGTGTGAAACAATTTGGAAAGTGTTTTAAACCTACAGGTAATTTTATTTTTACATGCAAATTCAGTTACCATAGCAACCAATATAATAATAGACACTTAAAACAGTTGATTTTCTATCTGCTATAATAATTCAACTAAAAATAGGTTAGGTCTAGTCTAGACCAATGTATAACATTTTAAAATTGTCATTTGTTTGATTTTGGAAGCCCAAAACAGTTTTAAAGAGAATTATTACAAACAGGATATCCTTATTGTTAATTAGCTGACAAAACTAATTCGGGAGAAATGACAGAATACCAAATGTGGTTTACCACAATATCCGGTATGAGGTGTTCGTCTATTGGAGGTTTGAAGACTGTAAGAAGGCGAAGGTTTTACTGTGGTTACACTATGTGCGTGTGTGTAGGCGCGCCCTCAGCTTTACAAACATATTTCTCTATTTGTGGTTTAACGCCAATGTTACCAACTCTCATATAAATTAATACAAAATATCCCTCCTAGTAAAATTTTCTTTATTACATTAAATTAATATTAAAATGTTAAATTTACCCAGTATACGAACTACAGGGTGTTTGAAAATCAGTAAAGATTTGATCTTCTTTTTTAACCGTTTTTTCGACAAATCCAATTGAAAATATCAAAATGGCGTCCATTTTGAAACTTTTTGAAATATCTACTCTAGTGTTAAACTTACCACAACCTCTTTACGATAAAGTTATTGTAATTTTGAGTCCTGACCTTCCGAGACAATTCGATATTCGAGTTGCGAAGGTCGTGTCATCGAAACGAGAAGCTCAGTCACTTGTACAACTGCTTCGAGGTCCCGTAGTGTCGATATACTGATATATAGGCCTACTTAGGGCCTAGCTGAAGTCAACAAAGTAATGAAATAGATGTTCAGAAGAAACTATGTAAACAAACTGGGTAATCAATACAATTTAACATTTCCTAAAATTCCAAAGTAACCAACTTTTGGGGATCTGATTGTACGGCTGGGTAAGTACCATGATGGCGCCGTAATCTTGTTTTAGTAATTATAAGAACAAGGACTATACACTTGATTATGATAAAAGTTGGAGTGTGGATAACTATTCTCCTTTTTGTATCAGTTTGTTTCAATAGACTACAAAAGCGTTAAAGTTCTGTATTAACTATAAACCTAATTACTTTATACAATATGTTACCTTCACTTTCATATATTAATTAGGGATTATAATAATTATAATTAATCGAAAGTTAAACGGAAGGCAATACAATTTCTCCAGGAAATTTCAAACACGTATTAACATAATATATTTTATAATGAACGCGATATATTCTGATTTATGTTACATTTTTACATTTTAAAAAGTAAATAAAAAATTCAAGAGTTTACTAAAACCAGACGACTTAGGTTATTACAAAGTCGAAGTATTTTAAGCGGTCTGAGCGCGAATTTTTTAACTTTTACGTCAAATAAACGTAGCCTACATATTCGAACATGAATTTTCAAATTTCATAAAAAAGTAGAAGGTCCCCTATTTAGAATTTTTGTTTGGATCAATAATTAACAAGAAACCCAGGATAAAATTACCACCCTGTAGAGTAAAATACTCGTTTGAAACCTGATTGAGGATTCAGGATGATATAGTCGTCTGCAAGTCTTTCAACTTTCTCATGGAAATGTGATTTAACAGTCTGGAAGTTGTACATAAACTGGGAAACTATTATTTGTAGAATATGTCAATTTTTAAATTATCATTATTACCTAATGATATTTATATATGAACACTACTTCAAGCTGGATATTTTTTCTTTTTTTTAAGGTGAAAAACTTGTTAGTTGTCATCGTCTTATGAGACAAGGAAGAACACTAAATAAATATCCTTAGCCCTGGAATACTCCAACAGTTGCTCAAAGTAGACCTGATACGAAAGAAGAAGAGAGAGATCTAACCCGTCTAAATGTGTAGATACAGTAGGTTCGCTCGGGATTGCTAAGTCTCTACGCGATATAATGAATCCCCTGACGGTTTTACGAATTCCGTTGCAAATTCGTTTAAAAATGAAGGTTGTCTAAGTAAGAACTTAAGTGTTTGCTAGAGATTGTAATATGTACCATGAGCGTTACGAAATCTATCCATGTGAAACACTATGCTGTTCTTCATTGTCTCACTTATCTCAAACATGTCTTCCTACTTAAAATAATTGCAAGAAGACTTAATGTAAACTAAAACACTAACACTGCTAACGTTAGTAATGAGAACTCTTTAAGAATGACAATGATAATATTAATCTAGAAAAGATTTCATAACACTGACTGAATCAGAACATTCACTGTTAAGACAAATGTTAGGTTAGGTTTAGATTAGATAGAGATAAGGTTAGGTTAAGTAGAGAGAAGGTTAGGTTAGTTAGAGAGAAGATTAGTTTAGGTAGAGGGAAGGTTAGGTTAGGTAGAGGGAAGGTTAGGATAGGTAGAGACAAGGTAAGGTTAGGTAGAGAGAAGATTAGGTTAGGTAGAGAGAAGGTTAGGTTAGTTAGAGATAAGGTTAGGTTAGGTTAGGTAGAGAGAAGGTTAGGTTAGGTAGACAAGGTTAGTTTAGGTAGAGAGTAGGTTGGGTAGAGAGAAGGTTATGTTAGGTAGAGAGAAGGTTAGGTTCGGTAGAGAGAAGGTTAGGTTAGGTAGAGAAGATTAGGTTAGGTAAAGAGAAGGTTAGATTAGTTAGAGAGAAGGTTAAGTTAGGTAGAGAGAAGGTTAGGTTAGTTAGAGATAAGGTTAGGTTAGGTAGAGATAAGGTTAGGTTAGATAGAGATTAGGTTAGGTAGAGAGAAGGTTAGGTTCGTTAGAGAGAAGGTTAGGTTAGTTAGAGAGGAGGTTAGGTTAGATAGAGAGAAGGTTAGGTTAGTTAGAGAGAAGGTTATGTTAGGTAGAGAGAAGGTTAGGTTAGGTAGAGAGAAGGTTAGGTTAGGTAGAGAGAAGGTTAGGTTAGTTAGAGAGAAGGTTAGGTTAGGCAGAGAGAAGATTAGGTTAGGTAGAGAGAAGGTTAGGTTAGTTAGAGATAAGGTTAGGTTAGGTAGAGATAAGGTTATGTTAGGTAGAGAGAAGGTTAGGTTAGTTAGAGAGGAGGTTAGGTTAGGTAGAGAGAAGGTTAGGTATGTTAGAGAGGAGGTTAGGTTAGGCAGAGAGAAGGTTAGGTTAGGTAGAGAGAAGGTTAGGTTAGGTAGAGAGAAGGTTAGGTTAGGCAGAGATGAGGTTAGGTTAGGTAGAGGGAAGGTTAGGTAGAGAGAAGGTTAGGTTAGGTAGAGAGAAGATTAGGTTAGTTAGAGATAAGGTTAGGTTAGTTAGAGATACGGTTATTTAGTTACCATAGCAACCAATATAATAATACACACTTAAAACAGCTGGTTAGATCCATCAGCTGTAATAATTTATCACAAAGATATATTATTACCTTTAGTCTAGACCAGTGTGAAACATTTAGGAAATTTGTTTAAACTTAATTTTATTTTTAATTTCAAATTTCGTTACCATAGCAACCAATATAATACACACTTAAAACAGCTGATTAGATCCATCATTTATAACCATTAAACACAAAGATATGTTACGCTTAGTCTAGACCAGTGTGAAACAATTTGGAAAGTGGTTTAAGCTTAATTTTATTTACATCCAAATTTAGTTACCATAGCAACCAATATAATACACACCTAAAACCGCTGATTAGATCCATCAGCTTTAATAATTCAACACAAAGATATAATATTAGCTTTAGTCTAGACCAGTGTGAAACAATTTGGAAAGTGTTTTAATCTTAATTTTATTTTAACATGCAAATTTAGTTACCATAGCAACCAATATAATACACACTTAAAACAGCTGATTAGATCCATCATTTATAACCATTAAACACAAAGATATGTTAGGCTTAGTCTAGACCAGTGTGAAACATTTAGGAAAGTGGTTTAAACTTTATTTTATTATGACAAGCAAATTTAGTTACCATAGCAACCAATATAATAATACACTATAACATTTGTGATGTTATATAATATTTTTTATTTACTTTTAAATTAATTTATTTTAATTATTTTGAAAACTAGGATGGTTTAGTTAAATTAGTTCCACAAAACAAGTTTTTACCCTTTAACTATCTTCAGGATTTATTATCAAACAATTATTTATAACAAACAAGTATCAATTCAATTAACTATTCATTGAATATCTTAAGACTACTTCATTCTCTCACACTTGCATTCTTTAAAACTAATTTACTTTAATACACAATATTATGGATGACAAATTTAAAATCTAAATTGATTATTCAATTTACATAAAAAACAAAACTCTACCAATGTTCTACAGATCTTGTCTAATGTTCTTATTAAATTTATATCAATTTTATTACAAAAAACAAAACAATTTTCTTTAATTAACTTATATTTCCAAATTTACTTTTATTTTGCCGGCTAGCTCAATTACTTTACTTTTAATTTAAATTATAAAAAAACTTGACTCTTATCTCGGGCATGGGAACTTTTATGACTCATCAAAGTGAAATACTAACTCTAATGATTATTTATTATGAAATTTTGTACTTATCAAACAATTCTCCTCGTCCGCTATATTTTTGGCACTTGTAAACAACACAATCACTAACGATGCACTAACACAAGACGTATCCTTATCTTGGGAGGTCGGATGCTGCAATCACTGGTTCATTTACGGATGGTGAATCTCTGGTGATACGACCGCTAAACTCTGTTTGGTCTCCTTACTCGTTCTCGACTAACTATTGATTTCGACGCGATGATTCTCTCCTCTTCTTTTATAAATTTTATACTCTTTGACTCTATTTTAATTATGATTACTAACAACTTCAAAAGAAAAACTACTAAATTTTGTGGCGACTCTGCCTTTAAATTACTCGATGACTTTGAATTAAACCCTCAGGTTAATTCTTAACACCTCCTACTCTGATTCCTAGCTGTAAGCCAAGACCTACACGCTCTCAACCCCAGTTCTAGACTGACTCTCCTTCTCGTTGGATTTCACCTCTCCCGAATTTCAAGTGTAGCGTCCTCTTCGCTTATTGGTCAAAATCTCATTTTTTAAAACTCAGGCCTCTTCTGATTGGACCTCTAACTTTCTAAAATCGTTAATTTTTTCTTACGCGCGCTGACTTCACCCTCGGAGATACCGTTAGGTATTCGCTTTCTCATTTTTTCTTGGTTCCCAGTTTTATGACACGCAGCTGCGTTGAATAGCAAAACTCCGTTATGTTTTCTACTCATTTTTTTTTTATGTCGGCGAACTTTCTTCTCTTAAGTAAAACAGAATGTCTTCTTTCCCTTGTTCTTGTCACGTTTGTCAATTTGTACAGTTATCTTCCAAACTTAACATTGCAGCTGCTCTTTCGGTAAGGTTGCTTGTTCACATGTGTTTTTGTCTCATTTTACACATTCATACAATTATTTATTAATGTTAACTTTTTGATTGATTATTATTATTATTTTAATATTTGATACTAGGCATAATTAATTATTTATACATTGTGATCGTTTGAGATCGTTATACTGTCCCCAGATAAAATTTGTCTTTGAAATGCTTCAAGATAAATTTTTTCTTGTGCCCGTTTCTTTAACAATAGGTTGTAAAGAACCTTTTTCTTACAATGCCCTTTATGTTGCGGTTACCCACTGTCTTACAATAGACCTTTCTTCTATTGTTCCTCTTGTGGTCAACCCTAGTCCCTTTTATGGTTTTCCTTTCACTCTTTCTCCTTTATTGTTTATGTTTTGTTTACTGCCTAAGTTTATCCTAATGTCCTTAATTATAATATTTCTTTAACAATCTACAATTAAATATTCCCCTAATTTTATTTTTATTTATGTGTCCTAACCTATATGTAGTATTTCCTAATTTATTTACTATCTTATAGGGTCCTTCATACAGCTCGAAATACTTGTGATATCTTTTTATGATTAGTTTTGAAGGTATGCATGCTCTGACCAATACTTGCTCTCCTATTTTATACTCGGTGGGTGGGTGCTGCTCATTAAATTTTCTTGCATAATTTTCTCGTTTGTTCTTTATACGTAAGTAAATTTCCGCGTCGCTGATAATTGGCTCTCGTTGGTCATCTGGTTTGATGAGATATCTGGCCCAACTACGTGTCGGTTTCCTTTTAAACTGCGCCTCTACGGGTGTGGTTTCAATGGTGTCATGATACGACTCATTGATGCATGATTCTATTACTTCTACGATCGTTCCCCAATCTTGATGCCTGTCCTTTATTAATATCCTGCAAAATTGTCCAATTTGTCTCATAATCCGCTCGGCCATGTTCCCTTGTGGATTCCTGATCGCTACTGTCCTCTTCTGTATCCCTAATTTTGTTAATCCTGTTTCCCATTTTGGTGAAGTAAATTGTGTTCCGTTATCTGATAACATGTATTGAGGTACTTGTATTTCCTGTATATATTTTTCTATTTGTTTAAGTGTGGTGTTTGTAGTAGTGTTCCTGACTTTATACAATTTCGTATATTTTGTAAATGCGTCGATCATTACAAAGATGTATTTGCACCCTCCTGTTGACTTTGGTAACGGTCCGTAATAATCCACGCAGATTAACTCTCCCACTCCTTTTGGTATGATCGGTATTAGCTCCCCATTTCGATGTTTCAGATCAAATTTACATTTCTGGCATTTTTGACATTTTATTAATTCTTCCCTTATATATCTAGCAATTTTGTTTCCCGTAAAATCTTCTTTAAATATTTTATAACATTTATTTATACCAATGTGTCCATACATTACGTGTATTTCATTTGCTAATATTTTGACATAATCCGGTGGTATCATTAATTTCCATATTTCTTTTTCTTTCCTAAATAACTTATTTTTACAGACCTGGTAATGTTCCTTAAATTTTTGGTTATTATTATTTAAATTTTCAATTATATTTTTACAATTTTGATCTCTTCCTTGTATTACTTCAAAATTTGTTAATATTTTACCTATTTCTACACTAAACCCTTTTGCTAATAATAATTATTCGACCAGTCTTTCGTCACTTGTTTCTTTGACTTCGGCGTTATCCTCAGGATATCGACTCAAGGTGTCTGCTACTACGTTCTCCTTTCCTTTACAATGTTGAATTTGGATGTTGTACTCCTGTATTAATAAAATCCACCTGGTCATGCGTGCATTCAATAATCTACAATTATTCATAAAAGTAATGGCTTTGTTGTCGGTTATTACTGTTAACTTTTTCCCTAAAACATAATTTCTAAATTTCCTTAAACATATTACGACGCTATATAACTCTTTTTCGGCTGTACTGTAGAATTTCTCGGCTCCTTTAAATGTACGACTGGTGTACCCTATTACGCCGATCTCCTGGTTATCCCCAATTTGGTACAATTGTCCACCAGCTGCGATTTCCGAAGCATCTGTTTGCAAATAAAACATTTTATCCTTATCTGGGTGCCGTAATGTGACAACTTCTACAAATTCCCTTTTAACCCTACTGAAACTTTCTTCAACCTCTGTGGTCCATTTAAATTTTACCCCCTTTTTTAGTAGTTCTTGTAACGGTGCAGTAACTAAAGCGTAATTCTTTGAAAACTTATAGTAAAAATTGGTAAGACCCAAAAATCCCTTCAGTTGCCTTGCTGTTTTCGGTCTTGGAAAATTCCTAATTGCAGCCATTTTGTTTTCTTGTGGTTTGATCCCCTCTGTCGTTAATAAAAAACCTAAGTATTCTATTTGTTGTCTGCAGAAGTTTGATTTATTAAGGTTAACGGTTAAATTTGCATTTTTAAATAATTCTAAAATTTGTTCTATTTGTATTAAATGTTCCTTCCAGCTCCCTGCTAAGCATAAACAATCATCGACGTATAATGTTAAAAATTTCTTCACCTCTTCATTTAATATGGAATTTAATCCCCTTGTGAGACTGGCTAAACTGGTGCTTAGTCCAAAAGGTACTGTTTTGTATCGATAACACAGGCCTTTATGTAGAAACGCGGTGTAGTCTCTGCTTTCTACATGAAGTGGTATCTGCCAAAAACTACTTGTTAAGTCAAAGCTACTCATCCAATTAATCTTTTGTTCTATTGTTAATAATTCTTGAATCGGTTGCGACCCCTCATAATCTGGAACTGTTCGCGCATTTATTATTCTAGCGTCCAGGCATATTCTGACACTTCCATCTTTTTTACACACTGGAACGATAGGATTAATATATGGGCTGTTGCATCTTTCAATAATTCCGTAATCTAGCATCTTTTTGATTTCCAGATCCACGCTTTCCCTATACTTCATCGCAATCGGCCAACTTCTCTGACAGTATGGACTTTTATCCGTTATTTTCAATTTATGCTGGTATGTACTAATTAACCCTGGCTTTTTACTAAATACCCCTTTATATTTTATTAAAATGTCACTTAATTGTTCTTTCTGAATTTCCGAAATGTGTCCTAATTCATTTATTTTTTGCATAATTTCTTTCTGATCAGTTTCGTAACTTTCTATTTCCATATGTTGTATTAATTTATGTTTATAATGTTCTTCCGGGTCCTCAAACATGATCTCCCTCCTTACTTCACAATTTTCTTCATTATTTATACCTAATTCTAATTTATTGCTGATAAAATCTACGACAGCCTTATTTTTAACCAAAAAATCTAACCCTAAAATGCAGTTTCTTATTAAGTCTGGTACAATGATAAAATGAATATTCATTACAATATCTCCCACATTTGCTCCAATTATTATTTGTTTTTTAATATTCTTCGAGCGTAAGCCGGTTGCTCCTATTACCTTAATTCCTGCTACTGGTAATTCTTCGTATGGTCCCATTATTTCCCTATTCTCTAAATAAAACCGTTCCGACAAGGAATTGAATTCACACCCTGTATCCACCAAAGCCTGTACATTTATTCTATTAAAACCTATTGTTATTTCTGGACATTTTGTTAAATTTTTACATATTAAATCTGAGTTATCCTGTGCTTCTAAATAATCTTTTAAATCAGTAAATAAGGTGTTCATAACGCTATTGTTTTGTATTGCCCCTTGTCGGTTGCTTACGCCCTCGGCTAACCTTCACTTTTCCTTTCTATTAGGGGTTGGTTCTCTAACAAACCGCCTGTCCGGAACTCTCGGGTCATTGCTCGTTCCTTCATTGTTTCCCTGTCTTCTCCACTCAACTGGTTTATGACCTTGTTCTCGCCATGGAGTCACATGGTCACTCGGTCGTCTACCCCAATTATTCGGTTTGTTATTGTTTACATGTTCCCTAAACTTTCCTCTATTATTGTTTACCCTTTCCCTTTCACTAACTTCTTCTATTTTAGCATGTTCGAATTCCATGAGCAGTTTTATAAATTCTGTTTTCTTTTTAATTCCCCGTGTAATTATTGCAATTAAGATATTTGGATGGAAATGCTTTCCCGCCTTATAAACTAATTGTTCCTCTGCTAACGGTGGACTTAACTCGGAACATTGTAGCATCAACATTTCTACATATGCAATTGCCTCGTCGTTCATTCTGCCTCTAAATTTCCCAAACTCCAAATGGTCCCTAATTTTTGCTTGTATTATTTCATTGAAATATTTCTCCCTAAACAATTCCTCAAATTCTTTAAAATTTTTTACACTTCTCCTATGTAGCTGCCACCATATATAAGCCTCGTCTTTTAAATATCGGTCAATCCAATGCATGCCGTTTCCAACTACCTGCTCGCTTATCTCTTCCATTACATTTAGAAATTGTATTGGAAACCTCTCTTTTCCCGAGAAACTAATATTTCTTACTTCTGGCTCGTGACAATATCCTTCCCCTGAATTTCTGACCGTTTTTTAATCTCCTATTTAATTCCATTAATTTTTTAGCGACCTCGTCCGTCTTCTTCGCATTCTCCTCAATTTTCGCGATGTTACTTTCATTATTTTTCGTGCATATTTCCCCGATTTCTTCGTCTTTCGCCGCGAGTACTTCCAACCGATTGTTGACGACTACGCCACGGTTTTCGAGTTCTTGCACGCGAACCTCCGTTTCCGCGCGATATCCCTTGACTCGATTGCCGAATTCTTCTTCCGTCTTCTTCAACCTCTCTTCGACGCCCGTACGAATTTCCGCGACTTGTGTTTCGACCATCTCTACTCGACTGTTGACTCCGTCAAAACGCTCATTTATCCTCCTGTTAAATTTTTCTTCTAATGCGGTTAGACTACCCTTAACTTCCCCAAATTTCTCTTCCATAGTTTTTTCAAATTTTTCAAAACCCTTCCGGTTCTCTTCCGCCATCTTTTCCGCGTTTTTCTCGGCTTTTTCCGCGATTCTCCGGTTCTCTTCTGTCATCTTTTCCGCGTTTCTCCGGTTTTCCTCCGCTGTTTTCTCCGCGATTCTCCGGTTTTCGTCTGCCATCTGCTTTAACATTTCCTGTATCATTGCCATACTCGCGTTTCCTACTTGCACTGCCGCCGATGTTGTTGGATTGTCTACTTCTGTCCCCGCCCGTGAATTTACGTTACTCTCTACTTCTAATTCCCCATTTTGATTAACTGACTCTAATTGTTCCCCTTCTTGACTAAAATTTAAACTCCCACTATTTAATCCCAATTGATTATATATTTCACTTTCATCTGCCATTTTAAGTTCTAATTCCCTCTTTTTACTTCTGGTTAACATAAACAATACTACTCTAACCTATTATCTACCACACAATATTTCCTTTAACAATGTTAATATTCTTATCCTCTAACAATTCTATAACTAGCAATTTAAAATTCACTTTAATGAGCCACGCGGTGGAGCGCCAAATATAACATTTGTGATGTTATATAATATTTTTTATTTACTTTTAAATTAATTTATTTTAATTATTTTGAAAACTAGGATGGTTTAGTTAAATTAGTTCCACAAAACAAGTTTTTACCCTTTAACTATCTTCAGGATTTATTATCAAACAATTATTTATAACAAACAAGTATCAATTCAATTAACTATTCATTGAATATCTTAAGACTACTTCATTCTCTCACACTTGCATTCTTTAAAACTAATTTACTTTAATACACAATATTATGGATGACAAATTTAAAATCTAAATTGATTATTAAATTTACATAAAAAACAAAACTCTACCAATGTTCTACAGATCTTGTCTAATGTTCTTATTAAATTTATATCAATTTTATTACAAAAAACAAAACAATTTTCTTTAATTAACTTATATTTCCAAATTTACTTTTATTTTGCCGGCTAGCTCAATTACTTTACTTTTAATTTAAATTATAAAAAAACTTGACTCTTATCTCGGGCATGGGAACTTTTATGACTCATCAAAGTGAAATACTAACTCTAATGATTATTTATTATGAAATTTTGTACTTATCAAACAATTCTCCTCGTCCGCTATATTTTTGGCACTTGTAAACAACACAATCACTAACGATGCACTAACACAAGACGTATCCTTATCTTGGGAGGTCGGATGCTGCAATCACTGGTTCATTTACGGATGGTGAATCTCTGGTGATACGACCGCTAAACTCTGTTTGGTCTCCTTACTCGTTCTCGACTAACTATTGATTTCGACGCGATGATTCTCTCCTCTTCTTTTATAAATTTTATACTCTTTGACTCTATTTTAATTATTATTACTAACAACTTCAAAAGAAAAACTACTAAATTTTGTGGCGACTCTGCCTTTAAATTACTCGATGACTTTGAATTAAACCCTCAGGTTAATTCTTAACACCTCCTACTCTGATTCCTAGCTGTAAGCCAAGACCTACACGCTCTCAACCCCAGTTCTAGACTGACTCTCCTTCTCGTTGGATTTCACCTCTCCCGAATTTCAAGTGTAGCGTCCTCTTCGCTTATTGGTCAAAATCTCATTTTTTAAAACTCAGGCCTCTTCTGATTGGACCTCTAACTTTCTAAAATCGTTAATTTTTCTTACGCGCGCTGACTTCACCCTCGGAGATACCGTTAGGTATTCGCTTTCTCATTTTTTCTTGGTTCCCAGTTTTATGACACGCAGCTGCGTTGAATAGCAAAACTCCGTTATGTTTTCTACTTATTTTTTTTTATGTCGGCGAACTTTCTTCTCTTAAGTAAAACAGAATGTCTTCTTTCCCTTGTTCTTGTCACGTTTGTCAATTTGTACAGTTATCTTCCAAACTTAACCTTGCAGCTGCTCTTTCGGTAAGGTTGCTTGTTCACATGTGTTTTTGTCTCATTTTACACATTCATACAATTATTTATTAATGTTAACTTTTTGATTGATTATTATTATTATTTTAATATTTGATACTAGGCATAATTAATTATTTATACATTGTGATCGTTTGAGATCGTTATAACACACTTAAAACAGCTGATTAGATCCATCATTTATAACTATTAAACACAAAGATATGTTAGGCTTATCTAGACCAGTGTGAAACATTTAGGAAATTGGTTTAAACTTAATTTTATTTTTACTTGCAAATTTAGTTACCATAGCAACCACAATATAATACACACTTAAAACAGCTGATTAGATCCATCATTTATAACTATTAAACACAAAGATATGTTAGGCTTATCTAGACCAGTGTGAAACATTTAGGAAAGTGGTTTAAACTTTATTTTATTATGACAAGCAAATTTAGTTACCATAGCAACCAATATAATAATACACACTTAAAACAGCTGATTAGATCCATCATTTATAACAATTAAACACAAAGATATGTTAGGCTTAGTCTAGACCAGTGTGAAACATTTAGGAAATTGGTTTAAACTTAATTTTATTTTTACTTGCAAATTTAGTTACCATAGCAACCACAATATAATACACACTTAAAACAGCTGATTAGATCCATCATTTATAACCATTAAACACAAAGATATGTTAGGCTTAGTCTAGAACAGTGTGAAACAATTTGGAAAGTGTTTTAAACCTACAGGTAATTTTATTTTTACATGCAAATTCAGTTACCATAGCAACCAATATAATAATAGACACTTAAAACAGCTGATTTTCTATCTGCTATAATAATTCAACTAAAAATAGGTTAGGTCTAGTCTAGACCAATATATAACATTTTAAAATTGTCATTTGTTTGATTTTGGAAGCCCAAAACAGTTTTAAAGAGAATTATTACAAACAGGATATCCTTATTGTTAATTAGCTGACAAAACTAATTCGGGAGAAATGACAGAATACCAAATGTGGTTTACCACAATATCCGGTATGAGGTGTTCGTCTATTGGAGGTTTGAAGACTGTAAGAAGGCGAAGGTTTTACTGTGGTTACACTGTGTGCGTGTGTGTAGGCGCGCCCTCAGCTTTACAAACATATTTCTCTATTTGTGGTTTAACGCCAATGTTACCAACTCTCATATAAATTAATACAAAATATCCCTCCTAGTAAAATATTCTTTTTTACATTAAATTAATATTACAATGTTACATTTACCCAGTATACGAACTACAGGGTGTTTGAAAATCAGTAAAGATTTGACCTTCTTTTTTAACCGTTTTTTCGACAAATCCAATTGAAAATATCAAATTGGCGTCCATTTTGAAACTTTTATCTAGTATATTGTTAAACTTACCATAACCTCTTTACGATAAAGTTATTGTAATTTTGAGTCCTGACCTTCCGAGACAATTTGATATTCGATTTGCGTAGGTCGTGTCGTCGAAACGAGAAGCTCAGTCACTTGTACAACTGCTTCGAGGTCCCGTAGTGTCGATATACTGATATATAGGCCTACTTAGGGCCTAGCTGAAGTCAACAAAGTAGTGAAATAGATGTTCAGAAGAAACTATGTAAACAAACTGGGTAATCTATACAATTTAACATTTCCTAAAATTCCCAAAGTAACCAACTTTTGGGGATCTGATTGTACAACTGGGTAAGTACCATGATGGCGCCGTCATCTTGTTTTAATAATTATAAGAACAAGGACTATACACTTGATTATGATAAAAGTTGGAGTGTGGATAACTATTCTCCTTTTTGTTTCAGTTTGTTTCAATAGACTACAAAAGTGTTAAAGTTCTGTATTAACTATAAACCTAATTACTTTATACAATATGTTACCTTCACTTTCATATATTAATTAGGGATTATAATAATTATAATTAATCGAAAGTTAAACGGAAGGCAATACAATTTCTCCAGGAAATTTCAAACACGTATTAACATAATATATTTTATAATGAACGCGATATATTCTGATTTATGTTACATTTTTACATTTTAAAAAGTAAATAAAAAAATTCGAGAGTTTACTAAATCCGGACGACTTAGGTTATTACAAAGTCGAAGTATTTTAAGCGGTCTGAGCGCGAATTTTTTAACTTTAACGTCAAATAAACGTACATATTCCAACATGAATTTTTGTAATTTCATAAAAAAGTACGAAGGTCCCATATTTAGAATTTTTTGTTTGGATGAACAATTAACAAGAAACCCAGGATAAAATTACCACCCTGTAGAGTAAAATACTCGTTTGAAACCTGATTGAGGATTCAGGATGATATAGTCGTCTGCAAGTCTTTCAACTTTCTCATGGAAATGTGATTTAACAGTCTGGAAGTTGCACATACACTTGGAAACTATTATTTGTAGAATATGTCAATTTTTAAATTATCACTATTACCTAATGATATTTATATATGAACACTACTTCAAGCTGGATATTTTTTCTTTTTTTTAAGGTGGAAAACTTGTTAGGTTATCATCGTTTTATGAGACAAGGAAGAACACTAAATAAATATCCTTAGACCTGGAATACTCCAACAGTTGCTCAAAGTAGACCTGATACCAAAGATGAAGGAGAGAGAGATCTAACCAGTCTAAATGTGTAGATACAGTAGGTTCGCTCGGGATTGCTAAGTCTCTACGTACTATAATGAATCCCCTGACGGTTTTACGAATTCCGTTGCAAATTCGTTTAAAAATGAAGGTTGCCTAAGTAAGAACTTAAGTGTTTGTTAGAGATTGTAATATGTACCATGAGAGTTACGAAATCTATCCATGTGAAACACTATTCTGTTGTCCATTGTCTCACTTATCTCAAACATGTCTTACTACTTAAAATAATTGTAAGAAGACTTAATGTAAACTAAAACACTAACACTGCGCGAGTTAGTAATGAGAACTCTTTAAGAATGACAATGATAATATTAATCTAGAAAAGATTTCATAACACTGACTGAATCAGAACTGTTACTGTTAGATGGATGTTAGGTTAGGTTAGATTAGATAGAGATAAGGTCGGGTTACGTAGAGACAAGGTTAGGTTAGGTAGAGACAAGGTTAGGTTAGTTAGAGAGAAGGTTAGATTAGATAGAGATAAGGTAAGGTTACGTAGAGACAAGGTTAGGTTAGGTAGAGAGAAGGTTAGGTTAGGTAGAGAGAAGGTTAGATTAGATAGAGATAAGGTAAGGTTACGTAGAGACAAGGTTAGGTTAGGTAGAGAGAAGGTTAGGTTAGGTAGAGAGAAGGATAGGTTAGTAGAGAGATGGTTAGGTTAGTTAGAGAGGAGGTTAGGTTAGGTAGAGAGAAGGTTAGGTTAGTTAGAGAGGAGGTTAGGTTAGGTAGAGAGAAGGTTAGGTTAGGTAGAGAGTAGGTTGGGTAGAGAGAAGGTTATGTTAGGTAGAGAGAAGGTTAGGTTCGGTAGAGAGAAGGTTAGGTTAGGTAGAGAAGATTAGGTTAGGTAAAGAGAAGGTTAGATTAGTTAGAGAGAAGGTTAAGTTAGGTAGAGAGAAGGTTAGGTTAGTTAGAGAGAAGGTTATGTTAGGTAGAGAGAAGGTTAGGTTAGTTAGAGAGGAGGTTAGGTTAGGTAGAGAGAAGGTTAGGTTAGTTAGAGAGAAGGTTATGTTAGGTAGAGAGAAGGTTAGGTTAGGTAGAGAGAAGGTTAGGTTAGGTAGAGAGAAGGTTAGGTTAGTTAGAGAGAAGGTTAGGTTAGGTAGAGAGAAGATTAGGTTAGGTAGAGAGAAGGTTAGGTTAGGTAGAGATAAGGTTAGGTTAGGTAGAGATAAGGTTATGTTAGGTAGAGAGAAGGTTAGGTTAGTTAGAGAGGAGGTTAGGTTAGGTAGAGAGAAGGTTAGGTTAGTTAGAGAGGAGGTTAGGTTAGGTAGAGAGAAGGTTAGGTTAGGTAGAGAGAAGGTTAGGTTAGTTAGAGAGGAGGTTAGGTTAGGTAGAGAGAAGGTTAGGTTAGTTAGAGAGAAGGTTATGTTAGGTAGAGAGAAGGTTAGGTTAGTTAGAGAGAAGGTTATGTTAGGTAGAGAGAAGGTTAGGTTAGGTAGAGAGAAGGTTAGGTTAGGTAGAGAGAAGGTTAGGTTAGTTAGAGAGAAGGTTAGGTTAGGTAGAGAGAAGATTAGGTTAGGTAGAGAGAAGGTTAGGTTAGGTAGAGATAAGGTTAGGTTAGGTAGAGATAAGGTTATGTTAGGTAGAGAGAAGGTTAGGTTAGTTAGAGAGGAGGTTAGGTTAGGTAGAGAGAAGGTTAGGTTAGTTAGAGAGGAGGTTAGGTTAGGTAGAGAGAAGGTTAGGTTAGGTAGAGAGAAGGTTAGGTTAGTTAGAGAGGAGGTTAGGTTAGGTAGAGAGAAGGTTAGGTTAGTTAGAGAGGAGGTTAGGTTAGGTAGAGAGAAGGTTATGTTAGGTAGATTGAAGGTTATGTTAGGTAGAGAGAAGGTTAGGTTTGTTAGAAACAAGGTTAGGTTAGTTAGAGAGAAGGTTAAGTTAGGTAGAGAGAATGTTATGTTAGGTAGAGAGAAGGTTATGTTAGGTAGAGAGAAGGTTAGGTTTGTTAGAGACAAGGTTAGGTTAGTTAGAGAGAAGGTTAAGTTAGGTAGAGAGAAGGTTATGTTAGGAGAAGAAGGTTAGGTTAGGTAGAGTCAAGGTAAGGTTAGGTAGAGAGAAGGTTAGGTTCGTTAGAGATGGTTAGGTTAGGTAGAGAGAAGGTTAGGTTAGCTAGAGAGAAGGTTAGGTTAGTTAGAGAGAAGGTTAGGTTAGGTAGAGAGAAGGTTAGGTTAGGTAGAGAGAAGGTTAGGTTAGTTATAGATAAGGTTAGGTTAGTTTAGTTAGAGATACGGTTATGTTAGATAGAGGGAAGGTTAGGTTAGGTGAGGTTGGGGGTGTTTCTTTATTTTTCCGATTCGAGGCGAATGGTTCATGGATCATAGCAAGCAAGCGATTCCTTTGTGTTACCCATCGAACGCTTAACCTCCTTTCTCTGACAGGATCCTGGACGGAAGAGTTTTCACATTATTTATATTTATGTCGTCTTCCAAAGTCTCTGGGCCCTCTAGTCATTAATAACTCCTGTCAACTTGGTTATCCCTCAACTATTTTCTTCCTTCGTAACAGTATCTAGACGAAGTTTACCATCTCTTCCCACCCAGTACTCTTACAACCTTGCCTGTGGACTCCATCTATTGCAGTTGAAGAAGGTGTATTGTGCGTCATCCACAGAGCCGTCCTTGCCATCAAGAACAAATATTGTCGAAATAGACCATATCCGGATAGAAGTTGTGTCAAACCGGAGGTAGTATCTCTTTTTCCAATCTTCCACAGTGTGGATTAGACTTGTTAGTCCATCTTCCTGTTGTCTCTCCCATCCATCGCTCTTGCCACTACCCCATCGTTATTGTTCTGTCCGTCCTCTTACCTTCTATGGTCTTCTTCATCGAGAAGACACAGTGTGTTATTCACATACTCCAAGAGGTTAGTTCCTTCCTGTACTTTTCCTGTTTGAAACAGTTCTCTCAGCTCTCGAGTTCGGTATTGAAAAAAACTTAAACTAGCTAATAGCGAAAATTATGTCCAACCTCAAACTAGCAATGAAATCACTCTTCATCACGTTTTAATGCAACCAATCACACTAATAACAGCGATTTTCAAATCACAACGACAGAATCACAGATAAATTAATAACCAAACAATAACTACAGTGGAGTGACATTACACATGTATCAAACTTAGAAAGTCCTTTGATTGTATCTATTAACTTGAATTACATTCCACTCTCATGCATTTTATAATTGATAAACTAAATATGTATCAGTTATAATTTGTAATACACAACAGAGAGAAAGTATTTTTTACATTTAAAAACAACTTCCTGGGATTTAGTACAACTTTCCCAGCTTATTTAGATAAAAACAGCTGTAGAGTCAATTCCACATTGAAAACGTAATTGAGGTTATCGCAATAACTTCTCGCAAGATCATTTATAATCGAAATAAATCCCTCCTTAGTTTTAAAAACGAAAAACCTTTCAATCATAATAGCTTTATAAAATAAAGAATACTGTAATAGTATCACGGTTGCAAGAGAACAGAAGATGGTCAAGAAAGATGAGAGAGTTTTATCCAACCCAAAACTACATCAAAAAGGCGTAGATCCACGTACAGTGAGCCTCTGAAAGTAAAGTCATATCCTAAAATAGGATGAAGTGATATTGATGACATTTTGATATAATTTAAAGGTGTATGATACAAAACAACGAGTCAAACATTACAAACTAAGTTTTCATACAACTTATTTAAAGTGTTCATTTACGATCTGAACAGGTTCTAAAACAGCTGATCCCTACTCTGTGATTACTACTACAGCTGATTAACATGGATTAAATGTGATACTTTATAGCATGCAAACTGAACTAGGTGATTCAGGTTTATTATTGTTACATTACCCGCTCACTGAAATACATTTATAGGTCTAGTTGTTTGAGCACGATTTTGATTGGTCGAACACATCGCCGGATATAACAGCTTTAATATACAAGTAGCTTTATTGTTGCTAATGAAATCAAGAGATATTAAAAAGAAATTGTTGTATAGTGTCGAGAACATAGACAAAATTCCGGGGTAAATTTAAAAAAAAATAGGCCGATTAAAAGCTGTTTCAGCATGTACTGTTTGCTAAACTTCAAAACAACTTCATATTCGATAGGATAAACCTTTCGAGATCCGGTTTGCGGCACTGTGCTCTACTAACAAAGACCTTTAATTTGATGTATATATTGACCTATGCTCTTATTTAAGATTTTCTTCTGACCTCCTGTGGGCGGTCCTCCATTGGAGTTGGACAGTCAGTGAGTGTATAAAAACCCAGATATTTCAGTCCAATATGGATATGCGGAGTTTCAACCTACTAACTTAAACCGTATAAAAATGGTAGGAATGGTACTTAAAACTCACCTTGCAGAATCCTTTTAAAATTTACTGAATTGAAAATGTCAAAATTTTAAAACAGTTTTTTTTTTTCATATCTCGTGTATTATTCAACTTATAACAGATTAAATTCGATCAGAATTTGCTGATTTAAGTCCTGCATACAATGTTACCAACCCCACCTCGCAACGATGACAAATAGCGATGTTATTGTCAAAAATGTAATTTTGAATCCTAACCTCACTTTTGAGAATGTGATATTTGTATAGTTACGAGATTCAGGACCTTGTAGTCGACACGAGCGAAGCGAGTGGAGACCTTATCATTACACATACATATAAAAGGACCCTCAGGGCCTAGCCGACGTCGAGAAAGTTGAGAGACCCTATGTAACTACCAAACAATTTAACATTTTCCTACAAGCTCAGGGAAACCAAGTTTTGTGCATTACACTGTAGATGGGCTGGGTAGGTACCACGATAGCGATCAACCTGTAAGTTATTAGTTCAATTGTGAATGGATGTTTGAGAATGATTATTTATTTCTATAAACTTGTAAACAATTGACCCTCAGGGGCTCACTGTTACTGGCTTGACAGTCCCGGAGGGACCTAGTTGGATCTATAGTTTTTTAGGCTGACAAGCAGTTCCCCCGGCAGTTGAAGGAATTTATTAGGGTCGATAATCCTGCCCCTCCCCAAAAATGTCTGCAGTTCCCCCGGCGGTCACTCACGACCTAACCTAACTTGAACTAATTCCACATCTACATTACTAACTATACGAATACTGTTTAGAGCGTCATGAACTTCCGATATATTCTTCGGTAGAGGAGGTAACTGTTGCCGTTTTTTCTTGTACAAGTTAGTTTTTATTGCATTACATAATTTATTTGTTGCGTTAACAAATAACGTTAATACAGAAATGACCGCCGGGGGAACTGCAGTACACCCAAAAAGGAGCTCCGGGGGAACTGCAGATATCCTGGGGCTGCCCCTGACCGCCGGGGGAACTGCAGAACTCCCCTTTTACTCATTTAGTCTTGGGTTAGATCCCTCCCTTTCATTGGAAGGTTTCTATTAAACAATTATTGTACTTGTCGACGCTGAAGCTATTAGAGTATTGAACAGTATTTTTATTTAATTCTTTTCTTCCTTTTTATAACTGAAAGATTTTCGCTTTTAAACAAGTATTACAGAAATTCAAGAGTTGTCTAATTAGTTTGAGTCAAATCACGACTAGATGGGACTAAAACTTTCCCCACACTTGACCTATCGTTTTAAGTTTTCCTGGACGGATTTCCTTGTTTGTCCAAGAAACCTAACCTACATCTTATCCAACCGTTTAATATATTACTACTGTCCTCGAGTGACTTTCTAACATGTGGTTACGTCATCTGGAGACAGCAGTGGTGGACTCGGTTTGCAGTCTTACAGGAATATTAAACACATTACACAAACTTTCTCACTTAACCAGCGTCAAAACTAAATTAAAAATAATCTTCACAAAAAAAGTAATTTCAGTAATTGTCATATAACATTTTGTTTGTCGCAATTCCGAATATTGAGATATTTCATAATAAATGTAAGACTTAGCGTTTACAATATTCTGATTATGTCGTTTATACGACGGCCGTTTCGGCTATTCCGCCATTTTCAAGTTAATATATTCAGGTTTCCCTTCGTCAAACATAAACACTTAGGCCTACATAAACACAAAAACTGATTTTTACTTAATATAATTAAAAAAATCTCTCTCTCTCTCCCTCCCTCCCTCTCTCCCTCCCTCTCTCTCTCTCTCTCTCTCTCTCTCTCTCTCCCTCTCCCTCCCTCTCTCTCTCTCTCTCTCTCTCCCTCCCCCACTCTCTCTCTCTCTCTCTCTCTCTCTCTCTCTCTCTCTCTCCCTCTCCCTCTCCCTCCCCTCTCTCTCTCTCTCTCTCTCTCTCTCTCTCTCTCTCTCTCTCTCTCTCTCTCTCTCTCTCTCTCTCTCTCTCTCTCTCTCTCTCTCTCGTGTAGTGTCGTAACGCACCTATTTATTTTACTTCACTTAGGCTAAACGAGTGTTGGTAATATCATAGCTCCAATTGTGTTGACTTAGGGTAAAATATTGAAATCAGAAAACAATTTGAAGACAGCATTCAGAGTGAGTCGCGTGATGTTCAATGATTGTACAACAAAACTTCACTCTTCTGTTTTGATAGTCTTCAAGAAGGACATTGTGACTCTTGTAAATTTCACTTTATTCTATGAACCCTAGATTTGATTGTAGCGTACTATTAAGCCACTCTTCTAATCGACTTCACTTTGGAGGGACATTTTATAAAACCTCACAAATATTTTCTTCCATATCCGCGTCTAATTGTCGATTGTATTTATTCACAACACTTCCAGTTTCCAGTAGGGGTGTTTCCACTTTACTATTGGTCTGTGCGATGGTGGTTCAATATCTGTAGCCTATACACAGCTTGGAATTATGTTCTTGTTTGAAGAACATTATTAAATGTAATTTGAAAACAACAAAAAGACATCGACCAATGAATAAAATACAATTTAAAAACTACTGAACAATGCATTCAAACATAACAGCTGTTAATCTAACAACCTCAAAATAGTGTTTAATTTGAAACAGTCGCCATTTTTGGTATATAACTTATTTAATTGAACATTCTGTGGTATACCTTTATATATATCTACAACATTTATGAGAAATTTTAACCAAAATAAAAAACTGTTCCACGATACTTTACATTTGCATACCTTCATGGGACCTACGAATATTTTAGACAAACTCAAGGTCACTCAATAATGGATAATGACAGTGTTTTAAAATTAATGTCTAATAAATACACTTTCACGGCTTCTAAATATATTCAAATAAATGGCGAATTGAACCAATACCAAGGGAAAACCGGTTTGTCAGGCGTTGTCTAGTGGATTTTTTCTACACAAAGAAAACACAACCGTGCAAGGCCGTTACTTTAGATTATAAGTACATTAATGTCCTGTAGAGGAGTATTAATAGACACGTCACTCCAACCTTGTTCGTGGTGTTATGTTTTGCATCATTTCCTTCATTGTTGAAGATTAGATTTTTATTAACTAGAAAAATAACTGGATTTATGAATGAACTTTTTTCTTACAGCGTTAAAGTCTTTTTGTAGGATCGTCTTTTATTGCTACATTTTTGTTTTGTTTTCAAATTCATTTGATTTTTTCACGGTGTTTAAATACGAAAAAAACCTCTCGGGTATCGCTGCCTTTCAAAAAAATATTTGGGTGTGCTTAAGACCACACGTTAGAAGTGAAAACTTGTTTGAACAGTATGTAACGCTTATATACTTATGATTTTTGTTTTAATATATATGGGTATGTGAGAAAGTTTGTGCGATATTTATGCATTGATTTCAGTTTGACTATGTATATGAGTTTGAGAAAGTTAGTGCAATATTTTTCGTAGATTTTTAGTTTTAATACGTATGGGGCGCGCGTATCCGTTGTCTATATATTAAGGTTGCATTACGCTACTGTGCGTGACGCGATTTCTATTGAAAAAGTCCATCCCAAAAAGTACCCAACGCGCCAAGTAGAAAAGAAGATATAATAAAGACAAAATGAGATAAAATAGAGTTTTTTTTGACGTGAAACTGTGAGCAGGTTAGGTTTGTTCAAGTTTAAAGTTCTATCAAATGCCGAGTAGGTTTTTCACCTCTTTCTCAGCTGTTGCTGAACAGATTTTAATTAAACTTTTATTATCTCTAATTAAAGATAATATCCCAGAGGAAAATTCGTTTAAAAGTTACAAAATGAGATAAAATAGAGTTTTATTTGTTTTTTAACTTAACGCTGCGAACAGGTTAGGTTAGGTGAATTTTAATGTTTGTGTAATGCTCGAATGCCGGGCACTTTTTCCAGAAGACTTATAGATTCAACTGTTGGTTGCTTTAATTATTTAGGTTTATATACGAGAGGAAAAAACAAAAGATAATTTATCCTTTTAAATACAAACGAAAAAAAAATACGAAAATGAGATAAAATAGTTATTTTTGTAACGTAACACTGCAAACAGGTTTGGTTAGGTCAAGTATATTTGTGTAAAACTCATATGCCGACAAGGTTTATCACATTTTTAGCCAGCTGTTGCAGAAAACTGTTAAATTAAAGATTATAGCCTATTTGTAAAGAAAAACAAACGATATAATTCGTTCTTAAAAATAGGAGAAAAGTAATTATGAAAATGAGACAAAGTAGATATTTTCGTTTGTTTTTTTTTGACATTTACAGATCTACATCTTAAACATATAAACTTATTTGAAAGTTCAAATGAGATTTTTGTCATATAGACACTTTTATAATATCCCTTTTAACTTCATCCATAGACCTACGTAGAATAGGAGATAGGCTAACTAAATTGATAAAAACTAATCACATACATTGGATTGTGTTTTACAAAAAGTCACATCAGCTGATTTTGGAGCTTGAAAAGTTCTAGAGTAATTATTGAAACACCTCTTACAGTTCCACAATCATTAAATTGATAATGTGTAACAATATTACAAAAGATTTTAACGAGGGTTTAGAAGAGAACGTCTAACATTGTTCTGTCAACAAAGCACTTTATTACTTCTAAATGAAGCATGACATTAAAAATAATGGACATGTTTCATCAACTACTAAACCTTAATGTAATGCTCCATTAGAGACGACCTTGACCATAAGATCATTATATACCGTTATTAATAATGTAAAGCTTTATAAATATATGGACATGTGTAGGTCGAAATACTGTATATGGTTTTATTCCCATATCAATCAAAAATAAAACTACACAAACATTGCACAAACATTCTTATTCACTTCCTAAAAAAAAAAAAAATCAAAACAATTCGCACCAAAAATATAACTGTTTAAATAGGTCCTGAATTTGCTTCCCTTGTGAAATAAAAGCGTTCTTCCCTTAAATCGTGTTGAACCAAAGTCTATCCCTTAATGAGGTTGGTTAAGGTACATTTTTGAAGTGAATACTTCTTTACTCCCGGTAGGCAATTTTTGGGTGCTGTTAAATCGATGTGGTGAAAGGAAAAATCGTCACGAAAATGACGTCACGATATCTAGCAGCTGAGGCTTAAATAAAGTAAACATCAGGGATATCCAATTAAAACAGCTGATTATTTTTCTATGTAAAATTTAATTCAGCTGGAACTGGTTTGGTTTGCTGTTATGCATTTGGTGAGTAAAAGTTATTTGGTAAATTATATTAATCATTTTCATTCAGTTAATTATGCATCATACTATAGTTACCATAAAATAATTATATCGTACTTAAAAAATGACAATTAAACAAATTAATAAATAAATAAATCATTATTTTATGTATATGTGTTTTTTAAATTTGATTTTTCCCTATTTAAATATTATTACTGTTTACAAATAAAAATAAAACTACAAAATTACGAATATAATTTATTATGATATTAAATTTTTAAAATAATAAATAATTAAATTTGAATAATTAAATTTACATTTCAAAATATATATTACTTAACCTCGAGATAATAAATAAGCTAATATGGTAAAAACAGGGTTTAAATAAGTATTCACTTCTAACGCGCGTAGTCTCTACGCAACCAATTTTTTTAAAACAATATTTGTTGACTTGCGATCTTGTTGAGTTTGGGTCATCAATCTTCACATTTCAATGAAAATTTGATCGAAATCGGTCCAGTAGGTTATGAAAAGTTACGTTCTTAATAACAGCTCCAAATTCCATTTCTCATTTTCTTCTGTTTTTCAACGATAATTTACGTATCGGACTTTTGAAGAGACGATGAACAATACCTTTTGAAGGATAAAATAAAGCAAGAGCTTAAAGTTTCAAAATATTTTAATAATAAATTGAGCAACAATTGTTTCGCCTTGCGTCAGCAGTTGCCCGATGATGCCGCAAGGCGAAACAATTGTAGCTCATTTTATTATTAAAATATTTTGAAACTTTAAACTCTTGCTTTATTTTATCCTTGAATAAGGAGTTTCAACAAGAAATATCTGCTGTTAAATTAAAGTTAATACCTTTTCTTTTAACTTCATATTACAGAGGGACAACCAGGACTAGAATCCTGGTCCTCTTTGGAATAAAAAACAATTAAAAAAAAGGTTTTGTTTAAATCCTTAAAAGCTACACTTTACCAAAATCGTTATAGCAGATTTTGAGAAAAACATAGTCTTTCTTTCTCCCTGGTAACAGGCGGCTTACGTTGAATTATCGAAAAAATAAAAATGTTCCAAGTTACGAACAAATTATGCCCGCATACTTAAATTTGATTAAAATCGGTCCACGCGGTTTTGCGGTAGATCAGCACTACACAGAAAGACAGACATCATTCCAAGAACTCAGTTAAAACTCGAGTTATCTTCCTTTATACGAGAAAATAACATATTTATACTAACAAAGAGAATTTTACAAAAGACTTGAACGCACGGATAGAACAGAACGCTACATAAACCGGTAATTTCTATTACTTCACTACCTGAACTTTAATAATAGACACATATAGCCAAAATAAACATCTGTATTGAAGGCTACCTTGACCGTAATGAGGCGAGTCCAGAACCCAAACCCATAATCAACTTCCCTTGACCATGCTCGCTTTGGTTGACTTTTACTTGCCAAGCGTGGTTGCCAAGTTACCTTTCTAATACTAGTGTGGGTGTAGTTAACACGTAATGTCAGGATCTATGTCTCTTATTGGTCACGTAATCCCCTCTGATCCTTATCTAGTCCATGAGTAGGATTCATAAAGACAAACTTTCTTCACAAATATATTATATTTGCATAGTTTTGTTCTATTTTATCTTTTACGTGCTCAAACATGTGCAATGTTGAGAAAGTAGTATCATGAGTTGAAAATATGAATGTCATTTCAAGGTCTTTTGAGTCCCCATAAAGTGATTTTTTAAATAATTTCTGTATATCGCCTGTGTAAGGCAGCACAGCGAGAACAAACAAACCGATTTGGATGAAATTAATTATGTAATTATTGAATTTTACTTTATTATTATTATTATTCTCTAAATTGTATTTATTATTTGTATTTGTTTGAAAGAGTTTGGGGGGGGGATAATAATAAGAACGTTTTCGACATATCTCGAGGGTTTTTATATACAGGGTGTCCCAAAAACGTCGAACTGACTATTTATTTTCGGATTATATACAAAATTAACAAAATATATCAAATAACATATAGTTGAATTCCACTTCCTTATACGTCTATCCGCCATTTTGTCCTTTTATAAAAAAACATTATAACTTCAAAAATATATAAGATATTGAATTCAGATTTGATGTAGCAATTTTGTATGTTACGTTTTACAAGTGTACCAAACGTAAAAAACACTTTATTTTTATAATTTACAAAATGTCGGCAATATTTACTTTCTTTTGTTTTTTGACCAAAATATATTTATATTCAAGTGTCACATTAATATACAATAAGAAATAAGTGAACAAATATGCCTAACGTATGAGGCAATATAAAAGTTTCGTTATTTAACAATTAAACAAACAATAGATAAGTTACTTGAGTATAACAAATATACAGTTTCAAAAATCCATATAAGTTGGACAAAGCGAGAATAGAAAATCCAATTCACAGAAGGTATATAAAAAAAAACCAAAAACACACAAACCTGTGATACACATTCTCCAGCTACGAAAAACTTAACTTGAAAGAGTTTTTATTATTTTAACAAATAATAGACTTTAAAAGTCTATTAAATAGATTAATTTAGCTTCGGCAGTGTAAACAATATATCTGATTTTAATTGATATAAATCTGAGGATAATAAAACAACGGTTTAACTGTTTTTTTCTGCCTTCAGAAAGGACATACATAATTTATCACGATTCCATAAGCAAAGAATAAAAAAAATATATATTATGAATGTTTAGGACACCCTGTATGTGTTACCAAAGTAACGCTCTGCAGATAAAGCACGTTGAGATCTACAAAATGTAGTTTGTTTCATTTCTCTATCTAAATTGGAACCAGAGATATTGAGTTGTTTTGACATATTTTGAAAAAGATGAAATCATTGAATGAAATTTTGGGACATCCTGTATATCGCACCTAATTTTTGGCACACTCTAAAGATAGATGACTTCGATTTATGCTAAATCCTCTTTGTTCCTGCTCTCTATGTAAATTAAAACCAGAGAAATTGAGGCCTTCTGATATTTTTTGAATATAAAAATATGTTATTAAATTTTGGAACATCCTGTATATGGCACCTAATTTATGGCACACTCTGTAGATAGATAACGTCGATTTATGCTAAATCCTCTTTGTTTCTGGTCTCTATATAAATTAAAACCAGAGAAATTAGGGCCTTCTGATAATTTTTTAATATCAAATTATTTCTTGAAATTTTGGAACATCCTGTATATGGCACCTAATTTATGGCACACTCTGTAGATAGATAACGTCGATTTATGCTAAATCCTCTTTGTTTCTGGTCTCTATGTAAATTAAAACCAGAGAAATTAGGGCCTTCTGATATTTTTTTAATATAAAAATATGTTATTAAATTTTGGAATATCCTGTATATGGCACCTAATTTATGGCACACTCTGTAGATAGATAACGTCGATTTATGCTAAATCCTCTTTGTTTCTGGTCTCTATGTAAATTAAAACCAGAGAAATTAGGGCTTTCTGATAATTTTTGAATATCAAAATATTTCTTGAAATTTTGGAACATCCTGTATATGGCACCTAATTTATGGCACACTCTAAAGATAGATAACGTCGATTTATGCTAAATCCTCTTCGTTTCTGGTCTCTATGTAAATTAAAACCAGAGAAATTAGGGCCTTTTGATATTTTTTGAATATCAAAATATTTCTTGAAATTTTGGAACACCCTGTATATGGCACCTAATTTATGGCACACTCTGCAGATAGAAGACTTCGATTTATGTTAAATCCTCTTTATTTCTGGTCTCTATGTTGTTTAGAACCAGATATATTGAAACTGTTCTGATGTTTTTTTTAATATAACAATATGTTATGAACTATTGGAGTATCCTGTGCATCGTACCTTATTTTTGGCACACTCTGTAGATAGATGACCTTGTCTCTATGTAAACATAGTTATAGCGTACTCTACAGGGACATCTCCTTTCTAAATTAATTTTCAACAAAGCCATCTTTATCATTGAATTGTATCTTATACATTAAAAAATTGTCTTTATGTTTGAAACAACACTGTTAATATAGAACAATGGTAGTGTCATTGACTGCCGGGATCAGGTGTTGTTATGTAAATAGGAGAGCGAATTGTGTCAAGATTACAGAGGCATTGTGATGAGCCCATGCATGATGGTCAGCTGTTGTTTGTTCGCCTTGATAAACCATTGAACCGTTTTTGGCAAGTGTTAACTGTAAAAAACGGTTTAAAACTAACAAAATTTAATTGGTTGTGATACATATGTTAAAGATATTTAAGGTTTTTTAAATATTGCATTAACTTTCTCACTTTGACGACTTCCGGTGTTCAGTTAGGTTAGGTTAACTAACCTAACCTAACCTAACCTAACCTAACCTAACCCCCCGACTCATAGTGGTTGCCAATCCGGTAGAGTGTAGATGACTTATCGAAGGGATTGCCAAAACCTTGTTAATTTAGATGACACAGAAAAGCCAGGAGATAGACTTTAGGAGAGAAGTGTGGTCCCCCGGAACAGTGAGATTGGACTGGTATCCAATTACCGAATTATTTAGTTTATTTTAATTCAGATATTTATTTCGGGCTAGGTTTTGTTTAATGACGTTCTAGAGATCTTGGGAAAGCCGAATAATGTTTCGAATAAACCTAACCTAACCTGACCTAACCTAACTTAACCTAACCTAACCTGAACAAACCTGACCTGACCTAACCTGACCTAACTTAACCTAACCTAACCTAACCTAGAGATCTCGAGAAGACCGAATAATGGTTCGCATAACCTAACCTAACCTAACCTAACCTAACCTTACCTAACCTGATCAAACCTGACCTAACCTAACCTAGATATCTAGGGAAGGCCGAATTATGTTTCACATAACCTAACATAACCTAACCTAACCTAACCTTACCTAACCTGACCAAACCTGACCAAACCTAACCTAGAGATCTAGGGAAGGCCGAATTATGTTTCGCATAACCTAACATAACCTAACCTAACTTAACCTAGAGATCTCGCGAAAGCCGAATAATGTTTCGCATAACCTATCCTAACCTAACCTAACCTAACCTAGAGATCTAGGGAAAGCCGAATAATGTTTCGCATAACCTAACCTAACCTAACCTAACTTAACCTAGAGATTTAGGGAGAGCCGAATAATGTTTCACATAACCTAACCTAACCTACTCTAACCTACCCTAACCTAACCTAACCTAGAGATCTCTGGAAGACCGAATAATGTTTCGCATAACCTAACATAACCTAACCTAACCTAACCTAGAGATCTCGCGAAAGCCGAATAATGTTTCGCATAACCTATCCTAACCTAACCTAGAGATCTAAGGAAAGCCGAATAATGTTTCGCATAACCTATCCGAACCTAACCTAACCTAACTTAACCTAGAGAATTAGGGAGAGCCGAATAATGTTTCGCATAACCTAACCTAACCTACTCTAACCTACCCTAACCTAACCTAACCTAGAGATCTCTGGAAGACCGAATAATGTTTCGCATAACCTAACCTAACCTAGAGATCTCGGGAAGACCGAATAATGTTTCGCATAACGAAAACTTTTATATTTAAATGTCTGAATTAGTAACAGGTCTATAGCCTCAACCATCCATATTTTAATTGAGTTGTGTGCAGTTACATTTAATAATTAAATGCAAGTCTTTCCTTTTCGTTTATTAGAAATAACGGAACTGGTTACCTGGAGTGGTTATTGGTCTGAAAGGAGGATAAGAAAATTTACACCTCAATAGGGTGGTAAGGGCGTTGTCAGTAGCTATGGATACAGCCGAGGATAAAGCTTTTTTACAACAACCAAATAACGATCTACTGAATGACCAGTTAAATTTAAAGTTCAATATATTATACGATACAGAGATGAAACATGAGATAAGTTACCTCACATTCAGTAGCAAGTTAACCTTATCACAGTGCGCACTCTACATCTTGTTTAACAAAAGTGAATATGATTGGAATTGTGTTTATTGTGTTGTTTAGTGTTGTGTTTTATTGCACTAAATTATCATAATGTTTGACGACCTATAAGAGTGAGAAAAATGTGATGATGGAACATAGTTTCGAAACGCGTCAATCCTAGACGAACAAAGTCACATGACTGATAATATAAGGTAAATATAAATTTTATATATATATATATATATATATATATATATATATATATATATATATATATAGTGTGACTTAAATACTAATCAACAATGTTTAAATATTGAAAATGCTTAGAACTATATTATTTTCGAATTAAATTATTTTTTTATCTATGAATTTTCACACTAATAAAATATTTATTTGTAAGATGTAATAATAATGATAATTTTTGTTTGTCGTTAAAAGAGGAAAAAGTTTGTTTGATGTATATTTTTTGTAAAGTTTTAGAGATTCTCAATATTAAAAATTTCAAACAGTTATTTTGAAACTTTTTAAAAGGTTTAGCTATACTGGTAAAAACGTTCAAATTAAATGTGTACACTAAATTCTGACTCAAAATTCTAGTAATTTATAAGGTTATCAATACGTAAGGTAATTTCGAAAAATACATAATGTTCATTAGGCAGATAAAGGGTTTTCGGGCACTTTCTTTCTCTTTTTTTTGGCATTGAATCACTTCCCGAAGTTAGAACAAATATTTTTGAAACACCCTGTATAAGCGTACTTTATTTTGAAACCGATTTTCCTAATAATCTCATAAAATCATCCTTTTGTTGAACCAACTGGTTTAAATTTCACTACAATCTGTCTCTCGTTAGTTGTTATCGTGCTTACAGCAAGTAAAGATTTTTACTTTAAAGTTTGTGTATTCCAATAATAGTATATTTCATCACTAGGACCAAAAGTGAAGCTTTCCGATACAATCTCAAGAAAATGAGCGAGGATCGCAAAGCTTCTTTAGGGCCTAATGATGAACTATATTTTTCGTTATACTGCAAACAATATAAGAAAACAATTTCACAAAAACTAAAATGTTATAACCTATTCACCTTCAAATCGATGGTAACAGCTGTTTTAACGGTTATTTACAATCGAGAGTATCGGTTGTTTCTATAGATGCTTTACAATCGATAATTAATTCGTATAAGCGAAGTAACAGCTGATGACCTCGATCTCAGCTGATGTTTTTTGGTGCTAGGACTAAATGAACAACTTTAGCATCTCAATGCATGTATTAGCAGCTGTTTTTGAAGCAGTATGACGAAAAATCGTTTTTGAATCCTTTAAATTCATTTATAAAGGTAATCTAATAAAACTAAACTAAAATAATTACAACTGAAGGGTTAATTTGCCGTGGGAACGACTGTACTTGGGTACATGACGCGTCCCTTCTGGCCTTGTATCAGACAATGTGAACAACTACAAAATTAGTTTCTATTGAATTACGAACGAACAAACCAATGATCAATAAATTTAGCTTAAGGCTCAATGTGTGAGTTCAGGGATCTTTAACCTTGTTGTAGGATTAGTGACACAGAATGTTTATGATCTGATAAAGTATAATTTTATAGTATTAATCTAACATGTGACGTAGAGTTTACGTTGACCCCAAGGTCAAAACATTTAATAACTATAGTTATCTGAGTTATTGTTGTAGCTCAACCATTAGGCGTTTCTTTTGTATGTTTGTTTGTTACGAAGTTATGGAAAAACGTGTCTACCAATCGTAACGAAATTTAGCAATGATTTATTACAACGTTGTTAGCTTTTTCCGCCAATTTAGGCGAGGTATTTGTTTTGTTGTTTATTTATGTTATTTCACATGTAAGAATTAATCTAACCTACATACGGGACATTTCCTGTATATTATAAATCAATTATTCAAATAAACTTAACCTAAATTTCGTTTTGTTCGGTTGCCTTTCGGAGTGAGCAAAGTAGTGGGCAAAGTGAAACTGTTGACAAATCAGCTG